>VMDO01038274.1:0-13622 GCA_007922755.1 Pedetes capensis
TTTGCAAAAATTTTAATCTCTAGGATCTAAGTAACATTTAAAGCTAAACAAAATGTATATATACACAAAGAAAGTTAAGACAAATAATGTTAAGTCAAATAATGTAGAACAAAGAGATTATAATAAAAATCATGGCAGAGAGTTTATTCAGAAGTCTTTTGGTTTATAATTTAACAACTTGATAAAACTGTATGAAATCTTTCTTTGCCTTTTTAGCTTCCAGGGCTTAAAACAACTAAAATTTTTAGTTTGTGCATCTATCTTATTTTATAGGGCAAACGTTAATGCAACAGACAATTTCCTGTGGACTCCACTTCATTTTGCCTGCCATGCAGGCCAACAAGATATTGTTGAGCTTCTTGTGAAATCTGGAGCTTTAATAGATGCAGTTTCAATCAACGACTCAACTCCTTTAAGTAGAGCCATTGAAAGCTGTAGGCTGGATACTGTGAAATACCTACTTGATATTGGTGCTAAACTTCAGCTAGAAAATAGAAGAGGTATGTGTTCAAGTTCTTCGTGGTTGGGGTTAGAAAGGGAGAATTCAATTCTGTTCTTGTAAGACCACATTTTCTCCTGGGCTACTTGTGCAAACACGAGCCCTAGTTAAGTGTTATGGAAATTGTCTAATATTCAGTGTTTCTAAAGTAATTAGTATTAAAGGACCAGTTCTACTTTTATAAAACACAACAAAAATGATTTACTGGAAAAACTAAATTTAAATAATAGAAAATTCTATTAAATTTCTACTTTTTTTTTTTTTTTTTTTTTGGAGCTGGGGATTGAACCACAGGCCTTATGCATTTGTGCATGCTAGGCAGGCACTCTACCACTAAACTACATTCTCAGCCCCACTATAAAAATTTCTACACATTTAATTTCTACAGTTATTTCATTGTGGCTCAGTAATTAATAGTTATTAGTTTTTGGACTTGCACCAGTTCTCAGGTCACACTTTTGAATTTCAGTCTTATAATTCTTAATTCCTAATAATTGCCAATCTAGAGACAGTGGAGTTTGGAGTCCTCTTAAAGCTGGACAAACTAACTCCTAAATTAAGGTTTCCTTGCCTCTAGGAACTAAACAGATGGTCTACCCTGTATCATAAACACCACACCATAAGAATAAAACACATTAGAATAAGTGTGGTATTGAGCTCCTTATTTGGAGGTATCATTTTCTTAATTGGAATCAATGGCTTCCCTTGGCTCTGAGCCAGCATGCAGAACCCTGGTTGCTGCAAGCTGCCTGTGAATCACAGGTAGTATTGCACGAAGTCTGCCTGATGTTGTTACAGATTACATAATACTCAGCCTCCTGCTTAGAACACTTGTGAGCACCAGCTTCCCTGGGCCTTTGGAATTTATCTCCTTACATCACACAAATGGGAAAATAAGGTAAAGTTGCCACACAGAAGGAAATGTGCCCAATCTGGGAAGAGAACAATCAGTTAGATATTCAAAATGTAATCTAATATTTCCCACCCACTTTTTAAGAAATGTGGTTAAACTTTTAAGAAAATGCCAGATATAGTAGTGCTTGCCTGTAATCCCAGAATTCCAGCACTTAAGAGACTGAAGCATAAGGACAGTGAGTTTGAGGCCATCCTGGGCTACAAAATGAGACCTGGTCTCTAGAAAAAAATAAACAAAAAGAGAGGAGTTCTGGTTAAGATGGTGCATGGTTGACAGCCATGCTTCAACTGGGGAAGAAAACTGTTAGGGAAACTCCTGAAGTCCTCTACTCAAAACAAAAAAAGAGTGGAGAGCAGCTTTAATTATTTTAGAGAAAGAAAAAAAGTAAAAAGAAGAAAAAAAGGATGGCACAAAGACAACTTGCCCAATAGTGGAGACTGAAGTGATAGAGAAGAGGAAGAAATGGCTTGACAACTCCTGAGAACCCTTAACCCAGGGAAGAAAACTGCAAAAGTTTCCCATGGATAAGGGCCCTCCAGGACAGTATGGGGCTGGCTAGAGGTACTGCATGACTCTCCCGGGAGGGGGCTAGGCTACGCTGCCCCACTGCAGGGTCTTGGACCCAAGACTGTGTTTTGTTTCATTTTGTTTTTCATTTTACTGAGGAAAGATTGGTGCTGCCTTGGTTTCTGATGCCACTGGAACTCAAGGCAGAGGAAGAAAGACTGAGTGGTGGTGAAAGATGGAGAGGAAAGGCTCACAGTACTGAAACCCCAAGTCTAAGAAAATCTCTTCAGGCAGTGCTTGTTTACAACCCGGGAGCACCTACAACCCAATCAAAGGGCACCCATGGAACTGGCAACCCTAACAAAGATGGTTTAAAGTCGGGCACAGTGGCGTATGACTTTAATCCCAGAGGCTGGGGAGGCGGAGGCAGGAGGATCGCAAGTTCAAGACCAGAGGCAGTCTGAGTAATTTAGCGAAACCCTGTCTCAAAAAGTAAAAAAAAATGGCCTTGGAGTGCAGCTTAGTGGTCCAGCACTTGCAGAACATGCAAGCACAAGGCCCTGAGTTCAACCCCCAGTACTGAAAAGAGAAAAGAAAAAAAAAAAGAAAGCTGGTTTAGGCAGTGGCAAGATTAAGACTCAGGAGCACAGGTGATGTGGGGAGCTGGCTTAAGAGAGACTGTTTAGGCTACAGTGTGGGGGCATTTAGGACCCAGGAGCTCCTATGACACAGAGAAGGGGTGCCATGGGTTTGGGGAGCCTAAGAGAGATGCTCTAGGCAGTGCTGTGATTGGGAGCTGTGAGCACAGGGGATGAAGAGATACAGATGGGGCAGTGCTGACTGCAGAGGCTTAAGCAAGAGCTAGGCACCAGACCCTGAGGCTGGGACTTATGGGGGTAGGGGTAGAAGTGCCAGCAACTGGTCATCACCTACTCACATGGGAATGGATAGGGAGAACCTCTTTACACATGGAAGAGGGCAGACCTAGCACCCAGACCAAGCAATAGGCCAGCCTCAGCAGAAAAACACACAAAACATGAAAGGTCAAGCTGGATAGGAAGATCCTATAAACCAAAGAGCCTCAAAAGATAATTTCAGGGTAACCAGATTCTTGGAGATACCTGATGGAGAATTTAGAACCCTGCTTATAACTATGTTGAAAGACCTCAAAGACATCATCATGAGAGCAATTAATTCATTGGACAAAAGGGTATCTAACTTGGAAGAAAAATTCTCCAGAGAAATTGAGATACTGAGAAAGAATCAGAGATCCTTAGGATGTAAGGCAAATTATCTTAGTATTCCAGCAGAATCTTCAGTATCCAGACTGGACCAAGCTGAAAATAGGATAGCTGAAGTTGAGAAAAAGGTAGATGACCTTATTTACTCAGGTGCCAAGATAGAAACAAAGGTAAAGCAATATAAGCAAGATTTTCAAGAGTTCTTTTATAAAATGAAGAAACAAAACTCACAAATTCAGGGTTTCACAAAGGAGCTGAAAATAACATGCGAGGATTAAGAAATTTACTCAAAGAAATATTAGGTGAGAACTTACCAAGCCTAAGGAAAGAGCTGGGTACCTGTACAACTGAAACATTCAAAATCCCAGAGTACATCAAAACAGATGCTCTCCATGACACATTATAATTTGGAATGCTAAATCTAGAGAGCAAAGAAGCTATTCTAAAAGCTACAAGAGAGGAATGCCTACTCACTTATAAAGGGCAACCCATCAGAATAATACCTGATTTCTCAACAACCTTAAAGGCAAGGAAAGCTTGGTCAGACATCATTCACATCCTTAAAAAGAATAACTGTTAACCAAGATTATATTACCCAGTGAAGCTATCTTTTAAAATAGATGGTGAGTTCAAGACATTCCTTGATACTGACTTGTTTAAATGTTTTGCAACCACCAAGCCAGCATTGCAGAGGATCCTCAATGAAACACTGCATATAGGAGAGGTAAGACAATCCCAAATATAAGATCAAAGGAACAAATAATAAACATGAAGTGAACATAAGAAAAAAATAGGTTAAATATGAATTAAAAAACAAAAATAAGTAACAAATCAATGCAGAATAACAACTCTCAATAATTACTCTCAATGTAAATGGTTTTAACTCACAAATTTTACCAATCAAGAGGCATATACCGGTCAATTGGATTAAAAAACATAAACCCTTGATAGTTTGCATTTAAGAGACTCACCTCATCCATAAACACCATAAAATGCTGAAAATTAAAGGCTAAAAGATAAAGAAAACAATATACCAAGCTTGTGAGAACCAAAAAAAGCAGGAATGGTAAAACTAATTTGGGACAACTTAGACTTCAATTCCAAACTAATCAGAAGAGACAAAGAAGGACACTACATATTAAAAGGAACAGTCAACCAAGAACTCAAAATGATACTTCATATTTGCTCACCAAATACAAGGGCACCCAGCTTCATAAAACAAATTTTATTGGAGATAAAGGAACACATAGGGCCAGATGCAATAATTATGGGAGATTTTACTACCCCACTTTCACCAAGAGACAGGTCATCAAAGCAAAATTCAACAGAGAATTGAAGGACTTAAATAGCGCCATAGACCAACTGGACCTTACAGACATCTATAGAATATGCCATCCATGTGATGCAGAGTACACATTCTTCTCAGCACCACATGGAACTTTTTCTAAAATAGATCACATTTTAGTCCACAAAAATGGTCTCAAAAATGCAAAAAATAGAATCATCCCCTATACCTTATCTTGGGAGAAGGACTTGGCAACCCCCTCCCCCAAAAAATCAATCTGCCATTGAAAACCCTATGCACAGCAGAGAGGCACTGACAATAGTGTTTCCCCTGTTGTACAGAGGGTCGTTATGAGTCAGATACCGACTCGACGGCACCTAACAACAACAACAACAACAACTATACCTTATCAGATCACAATGGAATAAAAGTAGAAATGATTATCAAGATCAAGGCAGAAATATTCCAATTAGAATCCAGAAAGATAATTCAAAGAATTAACAACAACAACAACAAGAGCTGGTTCTTCAAAAACATTAGTAAAATAGATGCTCCTCTAGGCCATCTCACTAAAAGAAAGAAGAGACCCAAATTTTAAAAAATTAGAGATTACAATGGAATCACCCACTGATACCAACAAAATGTAAAAGATTATCAGGGACTACTTTGAGAAGTACTCCCAAAAATTGAAAATGTAGAAGAAATGGAAAAGTTCATTAACACGTATGCATTACCAAAATTAAGCCCAGAGGACATAAGCAATTTAAATAGATCCATTACATTCAGTGAAATAGACACAGTAACAGAGTCTCCCAACAAAGAAAAGCCCAGGTCTTAATGGGTTCACAACAGAATTCTGTCAAGCCTTCAAATAAGAATTAATATCTATTCTCCTCAGACTATTTCATAATTTAGAAAAGAAAGGGCGCACTTCCAAACTCAGTCTACAAAGTCAATATCATCCTGATACCAAAACCAAGAAAGTATATTTCAAAGAAAGAGAACTATAGATCAATTTCCCTGATGAACACTGATGCAAAAATCCTCAATAAAATTCTGTCAAACCAAATTCAGCAATACATAAACAAGATCAAACACCACAATCCTGTGAGCTTCATTCCATAGATGAAAGGTTGGTTCAACATATGAAAATCAATGTAATTCAACATATCAAGAGACTTGCAAAGAGAAATCCCATGATTATTTCAATTAATGTTAAGAAGGCCTTTGACAAAGTGCAACATGATTTCATGATAAAATCTCTGGAGAAGGTGGGCATAATAGGGAAATAAGTCAACATCATAAAGACCGTCTATGACAAACCTACAGCCAATATCATATTTAATGGGGAAAAACTGAAGCCATTCCCTCTATGAACAGTAAGAAGACAAGGATATTCACTCTCTCCTCTCTTATTCAATATTATGATTGAATTCCTAGCTGGAGCAATCAGGCAAGAGAAAGAAATCAAAGGGATACAGATAGGCAAAGAAGAGGTACAATTCTTATTTGTGCACATGATCTTTTACCTATTGTTGTTGTTAGGTGCCGTTGAGTCAGTATCCAACTCATAGGGACCCTCATAGGGTTTTCAATGCTGACTGTTTCAGGATTGCCTTGGAAGTGGATTGCCAGGTCTTTCTCCCATTTTTGCGGTGCTGGGAATTGAACTCAGGACCTCAGAGACTACAGCGCCACCGTCTACCAACTGAGCTAAATCCCAGCCCCTTTTACCTATAGTACCCCCAAAATTCCTCTAGAAAACTCTTAGAGCTAATTAACTCCTTCTGCTAAATCCAGTGTACAAAATTAGCATTAAAAAATCAGCTGCCTTCCTTTACACCAATAGTGAACAGAAAGAGAAGGAAATTAAGGCAACAATCTCATTCACAATCGCTCAGCAAAAATAAGTACTTAAGAAGCAATCTAACCAAAGACCCTGAAGATCTCTACAAGGAAAGCTTCAGAGCACTAAAGAAAGAAATTGTAGAGGATAATAGAAGAAAGAAGAACCTCCCTTGCTCATGAATTGGGAAAATCAACATTGTAAAAGTGATTATACTACCAAAAGCAATTTATAGATTTAATACAATTGCCATTAAAATTCCAATGACAAACTTTGCAGAAATAGAAAAAAAAATCCTAAAATTCATATGGAAATACAAAATTCCCACATATAGCCAAAACAATCTTAAGTTGCAAAAAACAGGACAGGCAGGGTCATAAAATCTGACTTCAAACTATACTACAGGGCTACAGTGGCAAAAAAAGCTTGGTACTGGCACAAAAATAGACTTATAGATCAATGGAATAGAATTGAAGACCCAGAGATATTCCCATGCATCTACAGCCACCTGATTTTGATAAAGGGGGTAAGGCTGTCCAATGGGGAAAAGATAGCCCTTTTAGCAAATGGTGTGGGGGAAATTGATTTTCCATTTGCAGAAAATTGAGAATAGACTTGTGTCTCTCAATTTGCCCAAGAGTTAATTCAAAATGGATAAACAACCTCAACATAAAACCAGAAAACTTAGTACTACTAGAAGATAGGAAACACACTCCAACTCATAGTCATAGGAAAGTATTTCCTTAATAAGACTCCAATTGTGCAGGAAATGGCAACAAGAATTGACAAATGACATTACATGAAATTAAAAAGCTTCTGTACAGCAAAGGATACAATCAACAAAGTTAAGGGAGATCCTACTGAATGGGGGAAAATCTTCACATCCTACACTTCTAACAGAAGACTAATATCTAAAATATTCAAAGAACTTAAGAAAACAAATTCAAAGACTAAAAATATATAAGTGAGCAAAGGAACTGATCAGACAGTTCTCAAGAAATTCTAAGAGCCAAAAAACATGTGAAAAAATGCTCAATATCCCTAGCCATCAGGGAAATGCAAATCAAAACAACACTGAGAGTCCATCTCACTGCAGTAAGAATAGCCAAGATCAAGAAAACAAACAATAACAAATGGTGGAGCGGATGTGAAGAAAAGAGAACCCTTTACACTGCTGGTGGGACTATAAATTAGTTCAGCCTCTTTTGAAATCAGTATGGAAATACCTTAAAAAACTAAGGCTAGAACTCCCATACAACCCAGTTATGCCACTCCTGGAAATATCCCTAATGGGATATACCACATACCACAGAGACACCTGAATTTCAATATTTAATGCAGTACTTTCACAATCGCAAGGATAAGGGACCAACCAAGATTCCATCAACAGAAGAATGGATTAAAAATTGTGGCATATACACACAATGGAATATTGTTCAGCAATAAAAAAGAATGAAATAATGTCATTTGCAGCAAAGTGGATGGAACTGTAGAATATCATCTTTAGCAAATGAACCCAGGCCCAAAAGGAGAAATACCATATGCTCTCATTCATGTGGGAAAAACACACACACACACACACACACACACACACACACACACACACACACACACATATGTATGTATATAATCAACAAGCCTTATCTAAGAAAATGAAAGCAGAGTAGAAAGAAGGGGGAGAGGTCTAACAGAGGGGAGCAGAGGTTGAAGAAGGGGGCAAGGGGAGAGGAAACAATTTTTTAAAATTAAGTAAATGGTGCTTTAAGTTAAGAATTAAGGCTTTTTGAGGCTGGGTCCACTGTAGAGAATATCTATTGTATCTCTCAGAGTTTACACATACCATTGGTTTTATCAATCATGCTCATACATTCTTAGAGTTGATATGCTGAATTTTCTCCCACATAGATTATCATTAAATGTGTCATAACTCTGAATTTATGTTTATGTTTTAAACAGGACATACTGCCATGGATGTTGCAAAGGCATATGCTGATTATAGAATAATTGATATGATTAAAGAAAAGCTAGATAACATGCCCAAACCAGCAGAAAATCAAAAACTGAAAGGCAAACCTCCTAAACCAAAGACTGAAGGCCCTGAAGTTAAGAAAGAAGAGGTAAAAAAAAAAAAAAAGTGGTTGATCACTCATTAGTAACAGGGACTCCTTAAAACTTGCTGGGTTGTTGGGGATGGGCAGCAGTAGTATTCACATCATTATACGACATGGGCAACATAATGTCCAGTGTATACCTTACACAGTATTTTTAAGGAAATATTTAGCAAGAAAATTCCTCTTACTGAAGTCTCTAAAAAGTGCTCATTGCCAATAGAATGAATTCACACAGATCCCAAATTATCTCAGCTAAATACAATTAGAACATTGAAAAGAGAAGTGGTATTGGATATGTATATGTTTGGTCCTGAATTATACAGATTTGATGAGATTGCCAAAGCAGGGAAAATAAATGATTGTGAAGTAATCATTTACTGTGAAGTAAATGATTGAAGTGAATGTAAATTAGAATGAAGTAAAGCATAATTTTCCTTCATTGTGGTCTTATCATCATTTATTGCCCACGTTCTACACCCCACAAAGGAATTTTAATAAGTTACAGAGCCACTTGGAACTTGGATATTCTGTGAAATGACTCGAGAAGTTTTCAAAAGTGCCAAATGGACTGTTCCTGGACTGGTTTGAATACCAGCAGCAGGTTAAGGTTTTTGCCTGGGGGAATTACTGATATAAATTCATTGCCACTAGCAGCAGGCCCCAAGTGAATTTGTAGCCTGGAAGCTTCTTTTAGGGAAGCAGAGAACTAGGGGTAAAAGACAAGAAGGAATAACTCTAATGCCATCAAACTGGAAGGAGTTGGGGAAATACAGGTGGTGAGAAGTAGACTGGGTAAAGGGATGATAGGCAGACAGTTGTTGTTAGGTGCAGTTAGGTCTGACTCATGGTGACCCTATGTACAACAGAATGAAACACTCCCCAACACTGTGCCATGCCCTGCACTATGTCAGTGTTTCTCTGCTGTTCATAGGGTTTTCAATGGCTGATTATTACAGGATTGTTTTGGAAGTGGGCTGCCAGGTCCTTCTCACATGTTTTGCAGTGCTGTGGATCAAACCCAGGGCCTCAGAGAGCATAGAGCAGCACTCACCAATTGAGTTAAACCTGTAGAAAGTTATAAACATGGAGAATGATAGTCAAAATGACAAGAGACAAAAGAGTATCAATCAGCTAAACCACCATTATCATTCTGGTAGCATTCCAGCTCTGGCTACTGAATAGCAGTAGGTCAAAAATGAATATCTTAAAGACTTAAGTGATGTGTCACTGATACTATTAGTTAAGTAGAGTTAAACAAGGCAAACTAATTATCTTTCTTCATTCAAGTTATAATAATATTCTATTTTATCACAAATTATAATTTGCATACTAGCATTTTTTTCTGGCTTCAGAGTAAGATGTTGAACATATAATATCAGAAAGTGATTCCTAGTTTTAGCAATTTATGGTTTTTTTAAAATCTTATCTCCAGGAACCACTATCATCCATTTATGCTATACCAGCCATCCCAGAGGAAAAGAAAACACATAAGGACAATGTAGTTTATCTCAATTCACTGATTGCCAGTGGTTACACCAAGAAAGTGGATATCACATTCGTTCCACGCAGGGTAAGTTCTTTGGAAAGGTCTTCATAGCACAGTAGAGATCAAGATGTCATTTTTCAAGTATTATTTTATGCACATCATCCAAACAAATGTCCAAAGTCTACCTTTCATAGTTACTATTTATAGGAGTCCATTCACCAAGTTCTGCCACTTTTAAGTCAGGAAGACTATTAGTTCCCAATATCTGGTTCCCTCTGTTACTATTTCTATATCACTATTTAAATTTTACTTCAACAAGTTTTCTTTGGTCAGTGGCATCCCCTATAGCCATTTAGTCACCAAGATCTTTAGACACTTTATGTGGCACTTCTCAGACCTAAGCCTTCTTTTTTTTTTTTTTTCCTTGCGGTACTGGGGGTTGAACCCAAGGCCTTGCATTTGCATGCTCTGCAAGTGCTGAACCACTGAGCTGCACCCTCAGCTCATTTTTTAACTTTTTGAGACAGGATCTCGCTAAGTTACACAGACTGCCTCTGGTCTCGAACTTGCGAGCCTCCTGCCTCCACCTCCCAAGCCACTGGGATTACAGGCATGTACCACCACGCCCAGCCTAGCCTTCTTCTTCGTATTCATTACCACCCCCTCACTTGGCAATTTCACACTAATCAATACAAGATATATTCAGTAACCCCTAAAACATCTGCAATTAACGAAGTAGAGACATATTTTTGGGAAAACATGATCTTTTCAAAGCCCATCAACTCATGCTAAGAAGCTCCTCATGCCTTCTGTTATGAAAATAATTTTGACTTCCACATAAGACATCAAGGTAGTAAGTCCAGATGATCTTCCAATTCCTTTGTTTCCATCTTTTGATATCATAAAAATGAACAGTTGCTGGAGCAAGGATAAGTGGCCAAAGAGTAACTCAGAAAATTTGTGAACTCAGTTCCCAGATAGTCTTCATCCGAAGTAGTAATGTTCATTTAACCACTGATGTCACAGAAGGGGTGGGGAATATTAAAGTACAGTTAGAGGTAAATTTGAGGGTTTAAAGTTAAAACTACTCAGTGGCAGAATGTTTGTCTAGCATGAGTTGAATTAAAACTGTATCTTGAAAATTGTCTGTATATCAGCATATTTACTGGCAGTCAGAGTCATAATTGCTCTGGGTTTGGCTTTTTAAGATTTGGAGTCCTGAAGCCACAACAGCTGAGCTGGTCCGGAAGAGGGAACTGCGGCGGGAGAAGTTCACTTATGAGGTGGACTTTGAGGATTTCATGATGCCTTTTCAGAAGAACATCAAAGAGAAAGCTGAAGCATTGCAGGCTGCCCTCAAGAACTAAATCACAGCAGTTACTTCATGGGGTAAATGCTTTGAGACTCTGGTCCAAACTTTGGAGAAAGCAGATTTTTTCTATCAAGGCCAAAGTAATCCATCCATTAAGAATTTGTTACCAAGTATCTGGTTTTGCATTAACAACTATAAATATTCTGAGCTGTATGGTGAAGATGTATTTTATTTTGCAATGAATGGCATGTCATTTGGGATAAATCCCCCAGGCCCCATTAGGAAGTTAGTATGCTATTTGGCATTTGGGTATAGACATTATTGTCAAAAACTTTACCAAATATATTTTGTTGTTGTTAGGTGCCATGGTGTTGGGTCCGACTCATAGCCACTCTCATAGGGTTTTCAATGGCTGATTTTTTCGTAATTGCTTCAGGAGTGGATTGCCATGTGCTTCTCCCTACCAAACATATACCATTATGTTCATTAAAAATAATTCTAGGGCATGTGCAAGACCTTGGTTCAATCCCTAGCACTGCCAAAAAAAGTAGTAGTAATAAAGGTCAAAAAATTAATAAAAAAGCAACCATCACCACCACCAACAACAAAAATTCCAGGTGTGGTAGCTCACACTTGTAATCCCAGCACTTGGGAGGCAGAAGCAGGATGATCGTGAGTTTGAGACCAGCCGGGGCTACATAGTGTATTCAGTGCCAGCCTGAGCTACATAGGGAGACCCCATGTCAATAAAATAAGGACAGGGGAGGTAACTCAATGGTAAAGCACTGCCTAGCAAGCTCAAGACCTTGGGATTGATCCCCAACATGACAAAAAATAAATAAAATAATTCACTCGATGGCACCTAACAACGACAATGGAAATTGATGAAAAAGCAGCTATGAGGAACGAGAAGTAATGTAAATAAATATGTCTTAGATACCTTGGATCAAGTAAATTTTGGACACCTCTGGAGATCCTGTGTGCACTCCACCCTTTTCCCCTTCACCCTGGGAATGTAGAGCTCTCCGCTGACTTCCAGATGCCAGAGGACTCAAAGTTGTATTGTAGGGCAGAAGGGTCTGAGAATTTGCATCCATTGGAAGCAATTTTTAGCCAGTGACTGAATGGAGTCAATTCCTTCCCCCTCTGGTGGGATTATTCTGAAATCTATGTTCACACTGATCCCTAGAACTCACCTATTTGGTGCAGCTCAAAGTGCCCACAGTCATGATTTGTCTGATAACAAACCCTTCATTATTATTTTCCCTTCAATGTCTTACTCCCCTGGCCCATTCTAGTCCTTATCAGAATCACCTCCCAAACATACCTAAATCTTCATCTTCAGGTTGCTTCTGGAGGGCCTAATCTAAGACAAAAACCTATTATAATACCATTTGGTATGACTCTAAGTTGTCTAGGAAAAATTTTGAAAATGATGTATTTCCCTTCTTTTCTGTTCACTACAAAATAAACATTTCCCTAGCCTGGAGAATTTTCCCTGAGTGTTTTCTTTGGCATTGAGAAGGAGTTCAAGTCATAGTCATATAATAGCTGATAATTTGGACAAATTTTCCAGATGCCAGGAAAAAAATATGAGAGTAACTAGAGATATTATATATGACTTTCCTTCAAAGCAAGTGTGGAAGGAGGGAGGCAAGAGAGAAGAGGGGTTTAAGAAATCCATCATGAAACC
This sequence comes from Pedetes capensis, assembly GCA_007922755.1. Classification (NCBI taxonomy): domain Eukaryota; kingdom Metazoa; phylum Chordata; class Mammalia; order Rodentia; family Pedetidae; genus Pedetes; species Pedetes capensis. Next base: position 12,897 of record VMDO01038274.1, read on the forward strand.
TTGCATGTGGCCCCTGGGATTTGGGCCTGGGCCCTGACTCATTTGGAGACGGGATATGTCAAGGTCCTGCCTCAGAAATAGAAGCACAAGGATGTATGTGTGGATGAATAGAAAGATAAATAGAAGATAGATAGATAGATAGATAGATAGATAGATAGATAGATAGATGATAGATAGATAGATAGATAGATAGATAGATAGATAGATAGATAGATGATAGACAGATGGATGAAGGGTGTTGCAAGGAGTTGGTTCACATGATCATGGGGACTAGCTGTGCAAGTCCTAAGTCCATAGGGTGGTTATTTGTCGGGAGCCATAGGCCCGACATGAGCTAAGGCAATGCCTGCATAAATGGCTACGTGACAGATGTGACCATAGCAGGAAGCTCTGCTACCTGTGGAATGAGGAAACAACACATCAGAGGCTTTGCTGAACTTTGTTGTCTCTTTAGCTAATATTTTAACATGAGTATAGATCTGAACTTTGTTCCTTGATTGTATCTTTAGGATTAATCTGTTACTGGAAAGCTAACTAAGTTGATTGTAAACCTTATGACTGTTACAAAGTCCATTGCACTGCAGTTACCTTTGTGAGCTTTTTTTAGTATCTCCTTGAGTCGCTATATAAGCATGAGTATAGAGAATAAAGTTTAGCTCAAGACCATCAGTCTTGGCCTCTTCATCTCCTTCATCCTCGGCTCTCCCCTTCTCCCGGCTGGGCCCC
>VMDO01038275.1:0-13599 GCA_007922755.1 Pedetes capensis
CGAACTCAGGACCTCAGAGACTGCAGAGCAGCGCTCTACCAACTGAGCTAAATCCCAACCCCTCTCCCTCTCTCCCTCTCTCCCTCTCAATAAATAAATAAATAAGTAAATACACACACACACACACACACACACACACACATATAAAAGCACTAGGGGACTGAAACCAGGGCCTCGTACATATTAGGCAAGTGTTTATCACTGAGCTGCACCCTGGGCCCCCCTCCCCGTTTTTTTTTTTTTTTTTTTTGGTTCTGGGGTTTGAACCCAGGGCCTTACGCCTGCATGCTCTGCAAGTGCTGGACCACTGAGCTGTGCCCCCAGCCCTTTTTTTTTTTTTTTTTTACTTTTTTGAGACAGGGTCTTGCTAAATTACACAGACTGCCTCTGGTCTTGAACTTGTGATCCTCCCATCTCCGCCTCCCAAGCCTCTGGGATTACAGGTGTGCGCCACCGGGCGCCTGGCTATTATTTTTTATTTTGAGAAAGGGTCTTGCTAAATTGTTGCTAAATTGTATAGGATGCCTCTGGCCTTGAACCCATGGTCCTCCTGCCTCAGCCTTCAGTGTTGCTGGGATTATAGGTGTGTACCATGGTGCCCGGCTCAGCTATATATTGTTAAGAATAGGGAGCACCCCCGAATCCGGATTTCTGTGGGTGGTTTATGTTTGCTAGCTTGTTTTTTCCATTTACTGGGGGTTAAACTCAGGGCCTTGCACATACTTTGCAAGTGCCTCTTGCCTTGAACTTGTGATCCTGCCTCAGCCTCCTGAGTCATGGGGATTAGAGGCATGCACCACAGTGCCCCGCTTGGGAGTGTGTTTTAACACTTAACAAGTATCACAGAGTCAAAATAGACCCCTGGTGAATGCCAGACATGAAACGTTGTAGCACTTATGTGAGTGAGTGTACCTGCTGCTTGGGGTTGTACATAACCAGTTAAATGTTAAGTTACCCTTTTGTTGGTATATGCACAGAATAGTTCTGGAAAAATAATTCTGCATAGATCAATAGAGGCTGCAGCCGTAGTACTGTGGCATCCGATCCCGTCAGATATGCGAAGCTAAGCAGGGTCAGCCCTGGTTAATACTTGGGTGGGAGAATGCCTGGGAACACCAGGTGCTATAGGCTTGGGAAAAGGACCCTGCAATCTACTCCCAAACAACAATCAGCCTTTGAAAACCCTACAAATAGCAGAGAAGCATGGACAAGTGTTTCGCCTGTTGTACATAGTGTCGCTATGAGTTGGATATGGACTCAACGGCAATAGATCAATAACGGCAATAGATCTAACAATAGATCAATAAATTGATTCACAGTGGTTCCTCTGGGGGAGAGAAAGAGATACAATGGCAAGAGGAGACTTCGTTGTATATCTTTCATATGCCTTAAGTTTTGAACCATATGAATGTATGAAGTATTCACCAAAATAAGAAATATTAAAAGCAAAAAAAAAATTAACCCACCACTGTTACTATATGTTTTTCAACTATACTTCCAGGACTTACACTTTATGATACTATACACTTGCTAAGTCTCTTTTTAACATTAATTGATAGATAACAATATATAAATTATCTAGCAGGAAATTCAGCAGGCATTCAATATGCTACTTTGCTTCCTTCCTCTTAGGACATTGATATTTTTCCATGCTTTAATGTGCTAACTGCATTTTTCTTCACTGTATTGTTTATGTTGTTTACCTATTTGTCTTTTGGGATCCTTGTATTTTTCTTATTATTTTGCATAAGCTCTATATAAAATGGGCTGATGTTTAGCTCAGTTGGGAAAGTGCTGCTCTGCACTCCCTAAGGATCCAGGTTCAATCCCCAGCACCGAAAAAGTGGGGGAAGGACATGGCAATCCACTCCCAAAAGCAATCCCCAAACAATCAGCCATTGAAAACCCTGTGGGGATAGCTATGACTCGGACTTGACTTGATGGCACCTAACCACAACTATATAGAACAAATATCAACTATTTTTCAGTTTTGCTGCAAGTGTGTTTTTCCCATGTGGTTTATGTGTATTTATATTTTGGTTATGTGGAATATTTCACTCCTCTCTTCTTTCCCTCCCTCCCTCCCTCTCTCTCTCTCTTTCTCTCTTTCTTCCTTTTTCTGTGCTGGGGATCAAGCCCAGGGCCTGGAACATGCTAGGTAAATGCTTTATCACTGACTTATACCCTCAGCTCTGCATAACTTTTTAAATATGAGAATCTGTTAATCTTTTCCTTTGTGATTCATTTAATCTCTTAATTTGTTGCCTAGAAAATCTATCCCCTTTTAGAGATTTCCTAAATAGTTAATTTTATTCTGGATTTTCTTGGTTTGTTTTCAACACATTTTATTCATTAATTCATCAGCAATTTTTATATAGTATGTTAATCTAAATCATTTTCCCCAAACTAATTTATCTCTATTCCATTGAATGAATGAGCCTTTCTGTCTTATCAGTTTACAAGGCCACGTTTATCACATCTTAAACTCTCATAGGTCTATTTTGTCCCACTGAATTCTCCACTCTTGCTTAGTTCCAAGTGGCATGTAATAACAACTTCAGAATCTTTCCCTTTTCAATATTTCCAGGGAAAAAAGAGTCCTAGCCTTCCCAATGCCAGCTCTATTGTTTTACCAGTAGAACTTGGGCTTAGGTCTAGAGCTTAGACCAACGGTTCTACAAGAAGCAAGAAATTGCTTAGTATAGGAAATTTCAGTAGAAGAAGCGACTGAGTTTGGTCACTCTTAATCACACTGGCACAAGAAGAAGGAATAGTGGCAAGCTTTTTTTTTTTTTTTTGGCAGTACTCGGGGGGTTGAACCCCAGGCCTAGTGCTTGCATGCTTTGCAAGTGATATACCACTGATCTGTCCCCTATCCCTTTTTTTTCTTTTACTTTTTATTTTGAGACAGGGTTTCACTAAATTCTACGGACTGTCTCTGGTCTGGAACTTTCGATCCTCCTGCCTCTGCCTCCCAAATTGCTGGGATTACAGGCGTGAGCCACTCCGCCTGGTTTGTGGCAAGCTTTCTCAACAGCCCAACTCCATCTACAGTGACATCCAAGGAAAAGTCCTAATTCTTTTCCTGCATCGAAATCTATCAAATTGTTGGCAACCAGGAGGTATCTGTTTTCATTAGAGATTTAGATTTTGCTAGTATTTATTTAAAGAAGATTTGATGTATGAAAAGATCTGAGAAGCTAAAAGGGAAGGAATCAAAACTTGGCACACAACTTCCTAAGGAAGGCCAAGAAGTCTGGCAGATGTGTGTGGGTGGCATCTCCCAATGTCACACTGTGGGAGAAAGGGTCCCAGAGCCCCCAGATAAGCCACCAAATGTCCAAGGAGCTTTGATGAGGGGGTGGAATTTTAGGAGCTTCTTACTTGACAAAAAAGGAGGAGTTAGTGGTCGCAGAAAGCATTACCAAGTATACAGCACAGTCTGAGATTACATTTATGGTAAGGAAGAGCAAAGTCGACCAGAGTTTTCATGGTTCAGAGAGAAGACCGCGAAACGGACGGAAGAGATGACACCATTATGAAGACATCTGTCTGCTAAAGGCCTTTGAAGACAACAGAACAAATCTTGGATATAGCATAGTCCAGCAAAGGTTTTCTTTTCTTTCCTTTTACCTTCCTTCCTTCCTTCCTTCTCTTCTTCTTCTTCTTCTTCTTCTTCTTCTTCTCCTTCTCCTTTTTTTTTCTTTTGTAGTACTTGGGGGTTGAACCTAGAGCCTCACACATTGTTTGCAAGCACTCTACCATTAAGCTGCACCCCTAGCCCCAGTTTTATTTTTTATTTTGAGTCAGGCTGCCTCTTGCCTCGAACTTGCGATCCTCCTGCCTCTGCTTCCCGAGCTGCTGGGATTACAGGTGTGTGCCATTGTGCTGGGCAGCTGAGGTCTTCCTAAAAGCCATATAGTACTTAAGGCTTCGTGGGCCATGCCTTTCCTATTGCAGCTACTCAACTGTGCTATTGTACTGCAAAAGCAGTGACAGACAACATATGAGGGAATGGGCGTGGCTGTGTTCTAATAAAACTGTTTCATAAAAATCAGGCAAACAGTAGTAGTTTGCAAAATTCTAACTATGGTATAAAAGGGAAGTCCTACAGGACATTAAGGAGATTTTTTTCAGATGGTGGTTCAGAAAAGATCTCAGCTTTTGAACAGAGAGCTTTACAGCAACCTGCATGTGCCCAGTCCCTCTGTGCCCTAGTAACGCCAAGTCTCCCTAATCTTACAGAGGTTGCACTCGATGGATGTCATAACAATTGCTAGTGTTCAAAAGGGAAAAGCCGGCGAGGACGCTCTTGGCCTGCGGTGTGACCTCCCTATTGAAGACTCTGGAGTCACTTCAGGAGGCTGAATGAGAGGGGCCCTGGCACACGGCATGGAAGAGGGGGTGACAAGAAGCCATGTGCTTCCTTGGAGAGAGCTGACCTGGACTCGAGCCCCTGCTCATGAACCCTTCTTGTCTGAATGGTGTCAAGATGTAAAAAGGAGTATCTTACTAGCCAGGCTTCCTGTATTACACAAATTCGGCCCTTTCCTATTCTCTGTGCTGCTCTAGGTATGGGAATGACGGGTGTCCTAGCAAGGAAGGAAGCCGGTCCCTGCTCCAGAGCTTGAGCCTGGTGTTCACAAGCCCAGCGCCTGCCCCTGCAGTGCATCTGCTCCTTTCTGAGTTTGTCCACCTGACCCTCCCTCTGCACTGGGACGAGAGAGGAGCACCCTCAAAACGGCTTAGGACCTTTCTGCAGCTGCTAGGGGAGGTGGCCCAGAGGGGCTGTTTCAGCTATTTCTATGGTCCCAGATGCAGCCCAGATGTGGCAGATGCTCAATGAATATTCGATGAGCTAAACGGAGGAAGTGGCGTCGCCTGCAGCTGTCCCTCAGAACAGGGGTACAAACCAGACACCATGGATACAGGGTCCTGAGGAGGACCTGCAGAGGCCCCCTCAGCCTCCACACTGTCAGTGGCAATCAGACATGTGCACTGGTCAACTGGAATCTCCTCTCCAGGACAGCAAGCTCTGGTTGGCATTGTTACTGACTGGGGCTGGCTGTTCTGGTAGCAGAGACTCTAGGCTCTCTGCCTGGCAGGAGCTGGAAAAAAGGGCCGTGCAGCCTTTGTTTTCTGGTACAGGAGAGGAGGCTTGCACCGGAAACACAGCTGCTCTGCACAGATGCTCTTCACGGCTCCTAAGAGACAACGCAATCACTTCCTGCATGAAGGGGGCAGCAAGAAAGACATGACGGGCGTGAAGACTGAGAGAGCGTCTTTCTTTTTCTGAGGCTTATCCACTGTGGAAAAGGATTTCCTAAACGTTGGAGGCAAACACGAAAGCATTTTGTTTTGTCCAGTTCCAGAGGGTTGAACCCAGGGCCTCGCACATGTTAAACAAGTGCTCTCACGCTGAGCTGCATCCCTGGCCCCCTTTATTATTATTTATTTATTTATTTATTTATTTATTTATTTATTTTGCGGTACTGGGGGTTGAACCCAGGGCCTCAAGCCTGCCTGCTTTGCAAGTGCTGGACCACTGAGCTGCACCCCCAGGCCATTTTTTTACTTTTGACACAGGGTCTCGCTAAGTTACGCAGACTGCCTCTGGTCTCGAACTTGTGATCCTCCTGCCTCTGCCTCCCGAGTCACTGGGATTACAGGCGCGTGCCACTGTGCCTGGCAGTTCTTTTTTTTTTTTTTTCTTTTTTTTCTTTTTTTTTTTATACAGGGTCTTACTATGTAGCTCCGGCAAGACTCCTCCTGCCTCAGCCTCAAGGGTCACTGGGATTATTGGTGTGTGCCACAATACCCAGCCACAAATACATTTCTAAGGCAAGTAGAAACAGCTAATCCTTGGTTGTCATGGATTATTCATGATGACACTTTTCCAGGTGAGGGGACAGTTAGTTGATTTGGGCAAGTACCATAGCAGCTGATGTGGGTCTGTAAGCTGCACCCTTCACAATAGGTTAGACCCCCAAACCTTTTTTTTCTTTTTTTCTTTTTTTGTGGTACTGGGTTTGACCCCAGGGCCTCGCGCCTGCATGCTCTGCAAGTTCTGGACCACTGAGCTGCGCCCCCAGCCCATTTTTTTTACTTTTTTAAGACAGGGTCTAAGTTACGCAGACTGACTCTCGAACTTGCGATCCTCTAGCCTCTGCCTCCCAAGCTGCTGGGATTACAGGCGTGCACCACCGTGCCCGGCTCTACCCCCAAATCTTTAATCAGATTTTTTTTTTTAATTTTTCTGTGCCCCCCCCACCCCCCACCGTTCTGAGGACTGAACTCCGGGTTTTGCACTTGCCAGGCAAGCGTTCTACCACTGAGCTAAATCCCCAACCCCATCCCCAACTCTTGTGGAAGGCAGTGGCAGGAAGCTTCTCTTTCTGATCGCCAAGTGCAGAAGATGTGTCTTGACTGGAGCCCCCTCGCCCACTAGCAAATGCTGACACCGGGGAGCTCACGGGAAGACGGCTGCTGTTCTCAGGCTTGGAAGCAGATCCTTGCAATGGAATTTTAAAATGATGCCTACAGCCTGGACTTGTCTTTCCTTCATTTAATTTCTTCAACGACTGAATACTGTATAACAACTGTGGCTAGGCCTTATGGGAAACATAAAAGAACCAAATAAAAAGTGTCTGACCTTGAGGTGTTCATAATCTAGCTGGGGAGAGATTTTAAGATACATCACATGATTTAAATCACAACTCAAATCAACTACATAAGAGATGTCATGATGTAATATATAATTTGGTGTGAAATGGACGATTTAGCCCAGAGTGTTACAGGCAATCAGGGGAGGAGTCTACAGGGCTGGGGCGGCCTCAGAAGCTTCCTAAAGGAGGCATGACTGAGCTGGGCCTTAGAGCACAGGGAGAGAGGGCCAGGTAGGATATGGATGGGTGAATCAGCCTGTGGGCCATATCAGATCCACCATAAATTAAGAATAGAGTTTCCTCCTAGCAAAGAAGGGACAATATAAAGAGTAGAAAGAAGGAGGGAGGAACCATCAGAGGGAAGTGAAGACTGCAGAAGGTGGCATGGGGAGGAGAAGCAATGGAGAGGGATGAAGGCGCAGAGGCAATCTCAGTGCAAATGATGCAATTTCATGAGTACACTGGAAAAATAGGAGAATATAATCCAAATATGCATTTGAGCTTTACTACATATCCATAAGGCTCCATAAATTGATGTAATGGCTGCATAATGGTTGCCAGAAGTGATGTAATGGCTGCATAATGGAAAAGCCAACGCTGTGTTACTCTGTACCCACCATCATTTACTAATAAAGGGAGAAAAAATAAAAGAATAGTTTCTTTTTCTTTTTTTTTTTTTAAGCACTGAGGGTGAACCCAGGGCCTTGTGTCAGCTAGGCAAGTGCTCCACCACTGAACTGCAACCCCAGTCCCTTTCTTATTTCTTATTTTGAGGCAGAATCTTGCTAAATCGCACAGGTTGCCTCTGGCCTCAAGCTTGTGATCCTCCTGCCTCAGCCTCCAGAGTCACTGGGATTACAGGAGTGTATCACAGCACCTGGCTAGACTTTACATTTTTAAATAGTTGGAAAAATAATGTTTCATTACTAGTGAGAATTATATAAAATTCAAACTTGAATGTTCATAAATAAAGTCTTTTGGGGGAGCATAGGGGGTGTCTGAGGAAGGGTCTCACTATGTAGCCCAAGTGCTGTCTCAGCCTCCCAAGTGCTAGGATTATAGGAGAGAGCCACCACAGCTGGCTCTATAAATAAAATAAATAAATAAAATTTTGTTGAAACACAGCCACTTACTTGTTCACACACTACTTATGGCTGTTTCATGCTACAAGGGCTGTGTTAAGTAGTTATGACAGAGACCGTACGGACTGCTAAACCTAAAATAGTTCCCATGTCCCTTTAAAGAAAGTTTGCTGATCCTGGGCTGATAATATGAAAGGAGCGGTTGACAGGCTCTGAAGGGGGGAAGCATTTACATGTAGGAACTGTGAGAGATCAGGTAGTGATGGGTGCCCAGAGATCAAAAATGACAAATAGTTAATTCCAGGATAAAGAACGGGAACTCTGTCCTATAGCTAATGGTTTGAAATTATTACCATGTACATGAATACAATTATATTATTTATAGATACATGGTACAAAACTGCAACAGGTTCAAAAAGATATTCTGTAAAAAGAAAGCCTGTCTTACAGCCTGACCTCTGGGTACTCAGACACTGAGACACCACCACCCAGGCACCTGCTTATCGATTCTTAGATTCCCTTCCACAGATTCTTTTTGTTGTTGTTGTGGTACTGGGAGTTGAACCCAGGTCCTCGCGCTTGCATGCTTTTGCAAGTGCTGGACCACTGAGCTGCACCCTCAGCCCGTTTTCTACTTTTTTTTTTTTTTTTTTTTGAGACAGGGTCTCGTTAAGTTACACAGACTGCCTCTGGTCTCAAACTTGCGATCCTCCTGCCTCCGCCTCCCCAGCTTCTAGGATTACAGGCATGCGCCACCGCGCCTGGCTCCTCGGATTCTTATACATCCACAAACATATGTGAGCTTATATGTCGATAGAGCCTTCCATTAAAAAAACCCACAAGTGAGTCTGGCAGGGTGGCACACACCTGTAATTGCAGGGACTCTTGAGGCCGAGGTAGGAGGATCATGAGTCTGAGAATAGAGGCAGCCTGTGAAATTTAGCGAGACCATTTCAGGATAAAAAATACAAGCCAGGCACTGTGGTGCATACCTCTAGTCCCAGCAACTCGGGAAGTGGAGGCAGGAAGACTGCAAGTTTGAGGCTAGAGGCAGCCTGTGTAACTTAGCAAGACCTTATCTCAAGGAGTAAAACATGGGCTGGGGGTGCACTTGCGAAAGTATACACGAGGCCCTGGGTTCAAGCATCCAGTACTGGAAAAACTGAATAAATAAAAAGAAAGAATAAAGATACAAATAAAAGGGGCTGGGAGATATTCAGTAGGTCCAATCCCCCCAGAATAAAATGAAAGAAAATAAAACACCCACAAATGAGAGCTGGGTGTGGTGGCACACACCTGGCATTCCAGCAGGAGGATTATGACTTGGAAAAAAGCCAGGCTACATAAACAATCTCCATCTCAACAAACAAACAAAGAACCCCCCCCCTCAAAGGGTAGCATGCTCCAAAACTCCTGTCCCACACCCCGCCTCTCAGTCTTGCATCTGGGGGGTTGCCTTGGGCGTGGCCTCCTTCGAATCCCCTGTACGGCAGAGAAGCATTACTTTTGGTTTCCTGAGCTCCATATTTTAGGACCTTCTGTCCAGCTGGTGGGTTCCAGGAGAGCCAAAGGGGGTAGAGCAGTCAGGCAGCTGATGGACAGATCCCGCCCCCCCTTTTTTTTTAACTTTTTTGAGACAGGGTCTTGCTAAATTACGCAGACTGTCTCTGGTCTCGAACTTGTGATCCTCCTGCCTCCGCCTCCCAAGCCACTGGGATCACAGGCGTGCACCACCGCTGGTAATTCTTTAGTGTACTCTAGCTGAGGCAAGCCTTGGATTTGTAATCCTCTCACCTCAGCCTCCTGATTAACTGGGATTACAGGGGTGTGCCACTGTTCCTGGTTTAATGTTTTTTTTTAGTGATCTTTCCATATTTCTAAGAACAAGATGCTAATATAGGTGTTCAGACATAGGTTGCTTTTGGTTCCTGAAATATAAAAGGTCTAACAGTCTAATTAGCATTAGGAAATGCCTGTATTAGCCGGGCACAGTGGCTCACGCCTGTAATCCCAGCGGCTGGGGAGGCAGAGGTAGGAGGATTGCAAATTCGAGACCATAGGCAGTCTTCGTAACTTTGTGAGACCCTGTCTCAAAAAAGTAAAAAAAAAATGGGCTGGGCGTGAAGCTCAGTGGTCCAGCACTCGCAAAGCATGCAAGCGCGAGGCCCTGGGTTCAACCCCCAGTACAGCAAAAAACAAAAACTAAAACTAAAACAAAGAAAAAGTATGTATTTAGAATGGCCAGGACAATGGCCAGGGTGCTTGAGGCCAAGGTGCTGGGGTCCCCTCTCCGGCCCCTCCCCAGGGGGCTCCTACCTTGGTGGGAGTGTCAGGGCCGGAAGTGGGAGACCCAGGAAAAGTCAAGACACACTTCTTGCCCAGGCAGCGGCCATGTAACTCTATGTCCTCATAGGGGTTTTCCTTCATTGGTGGATCTGCAGGGAGAGGCAACAGGTCAGGAACGTGGGAGGTTTTCCTTCTGGGAACACTGGGGCCGCCATCTTGGCCTTTCCTGCATTAGACCTCATGGGATGTCTATAGTTTTGCTAGCCATCATCCTTCCTCTTGGCAAAAGACCCTGATTTTCCCTGGGGTACCTTCCTGTCTCCCCATCTGTAGCCACATAGGATTAACCCCACTCCCACCTGCAGGGCTTTAGCCACTCCGAGGAGCCCACGTCAATGATGGGCGCAGGCAAGGGCTCACATCCCAAGCCTAAGGCGGCTACTGCATGGCCCTCAGCCCTGGCCTCTGGACATGAGAGAGGGACCTGCACTAGCCTGGCCAGTGTGAAGCTCAGGGCTTTTGCTGAGCCTCACAGTATGCAGGCTCTCCTTCCCCAGCGGAAGGCGTGGCCTCCACAAAGTTGATGGCAGCCATTTAGGCGACCATGGGGACAATGCTGAGAATGGAGCTAACCCGGGAGATAAGAAATAGGGAGAGGCCAGGCACGATGGCACCCCCTGTCATCCCAGCGGCTCAGGAGGCAGAGGCAGCTGGCGCAATTTAGTGAGACCCTGCCTCAAAATAAAAAGTGAGGGCTGGGAAGCTGGGCACAGTGGCACATGCCTGTAATCCCAGCAGCTTGGGAGGCAGAGGCAAGAGGATCACAAATTCCAGACCAGAGGGAGTCTGCGTAATTTAGCGAGACCCTGTCTCAAAAAGTAAAAAAATGGGCTTAGGGTGCAGCTCAGTGGTCCAGCACTTGCAGAGCATGCAAGCATGAGGCCCTGGGTTCAACCCCCAGTACTGCAAAAAAAAAAAAAAAAAAAAAAAAAAAGTGAGGGCTGGGGTATAGCTCAATTGTAGAGCCTTTGCCTAACAAGTGCAAAGGCCTGGATTCAAATCCCAGTACTGGAAAGAAAAGTGAAAAAATTAAAGAACAGGAGAAAAGTCCAATTCTTCTTCTTCTTCTTCTTCTTCTTCTTCTTCTTCTTCTTTTTGGAGGTACTGGGGGTTAAACCCAAGGCCTCACGCTTGCATGCTTTTGCAAGTGCTGGACCACTGAGCTGCACCCTCAGCCCCTCCCCCCCCTCTTTTTTTTTTTACTTTTTGAGACAGGGTCTCGCTAATTTACACAGACTGCCTCTGGTCTCAAACTTGCAATCCTCCTGCCTCTGGCTCCTGGGTTGCTGGGATTACAGGCGTGCACCACCGCACAGTAAAGGCCAATTCTGATCACAGGAGCCCATGAACTCTCTCTGTTATTTCAGTTGCTTGACTGCAAACTCTGCCTGGACAGGGCAATTCATCCAGCTCAGCTAAGTGAGGCTCTTCCTCAAGACAGGGACTTACTCCTCTCACGTGGCTTTTCTGATAGTCACCAGTCTTCGTGTGCCTATCTGGCTGAATCTGCCCTACCTGCTCCTCTGTGCACACACCTGTGGGCTTCTCCTTCCTACCAGCTCATTTCCTCTGCCTCTGTGGCAGACGCCAGCCTGAGCTCACATCTCACTGAAACTGCGATCTTTCCTTAAGATTACTAAACTCCCCAACATGCTCTGGAAATCCGAGCCATACTGGAATCAGAGAGGAGTCTTTAGAGCAAGGCCAGTCACTGTTCTTCCTACAGACATTCTTTTAGTCTGTGTTTTGAAGCCCTATTAGAGCCACATTCTCTGGAAGAACATGCTCCCCTTCAATATTCTTCCATTCAGTAACCCCTACCATGGAGGGAGTGTCTGTCAGACAGCAGGTCTTTCACACCCTCTCCAGGCCTTAAACAACCTGCAAGGGAGCTGTCATCATCTCACTATACAGAAGGAAGAACTCAAGATCAGAGAAGGTAAGTCACCAGCTCGACGTCACACAGCTGACAAGTGGCAGAGCCAAGATCCCATCCTGGATCTGGAGACTCCAGGCCTTATGTTTCTTGGTCCACCACACTGCCTCCTGGCTGTTGCTAGCCAGTCCTTCCCCCCCAGCCCCATGTCCTCACTGATTTCCCCGAGGCACATTCTCCCAGCTCCGCACTTGCTCTCTCATTGGACTGCACCTCTATTTTGGAGTGAGTGTGTGTGTGTGTGTGTGTGTGTGTGTGTGTGTGTGTTTCAATCAGCAGCCCTAATTCCGCTCCCCTTTTCTCACAGACAGACGCACACCCCTACTCAGACACTTTGGTTTCTTACCTAGAATGTCTTCATAGACGTTCTCCTCCGATAAAGTACGTGTGAGCCCCAGCTTGGTCTGGGCGTACCAGTCCACCCTGCTGTTCTCTGAGGAGGACTGAAGTAAGTCTTCAAACTCGTAGGACTTTCTGGGTTGTGCAACATGGGAGGAAAAAAACCCAAGAACTTGAGTCAATTTAGGCCAGTTCAGAGGCTGTGTACCATTTCCTGTATTCTTTTTCTCTGAAAAATTTCTATTACTGATACCAATTCTGGCTTCTTATAAAAGGTGTGAATATCCATGAATAAGAAGTGGAGCTTTCCCTTACAGGAATGTATATGCTAGTAGCCTGCAGCTGTAGCCCTGTGGCATCCTATCCCATCAGATCTCGGGAGCTGAGCAGGGTCACGCCTGGTTAGTACTTGGATGGGAGACCGCCTGGCAACACGAGGTGCTGAAGGCTTGGGAGATGGACCTGGTAACCCACTCCCAAAAATCAATCCGCCACTGAAAACTCTATGAACACAATAGTGTTTCGCCTGTTGTACATAGGGTTGCTATGAGTCGGATACTGACTTGACGGCACCTAACAACAACATATGCTATTATGCTAAGCGAAAATGGTACACGGTAACATCCAATCCTGATTTTATAAATAGACATATCTCCAGAAAACAAAAAGAAAAGATGGAAGTGAAGCCCAGAGCTGCCACCTCAGTGGCAGGCTCGGCCAGTGGCCTCTCTGCTGTTTTACTTTTCTGGCCTCTCCCAGTTCTGCAGGGCTTATGAAGCGCACATTGATTTCGTCGCCAGAAGAAAGGCCAGGGCACCTGCCCTTCCTCTCACCTAAATGGCGCCTGCCAGCATGGAACCCAGGGGCCAGCTGAGGCAGCCCTGGCGCCTTTCAGAGAGCTGCTCACATGTGACTGCCCCTCCTTCCTGACCTGGCACTGGCGGTAGCTTCCCACCATCAAAGTTTCTAAGCTTTGCATGGCTTTGAACATTTGGGATGTCACGAGGTGGGTCATATAATGAAACATGCAAAATGTCAGCCAGCTCACCGGGTCACACTGCCTCCCATCTTTTTCTTCTCTCTCTCCCTCCCCTTCTCCAGAATAACCACAACCTTCCCCCGCTTGACCAGGGGACAACAGCCCTCCCCATCCCCCACCACCCGCTCTCCATCCCCCAGAGGATTGCTGGGAATCTCTTCAGAACACGCTGGGGTCTTCCTTGAATAGAAT
>VMDO01038276.1:0-13617 GCA_007922755.1 Pedetes capensis
AAAGCCATTTTCCCAGTTTGGGAGTTTTTGCCAATTTCTTCTCAATTTTTCCCTACAATTCCCAGTGCCTTCTGCAGAAATCCCCTCAGCTGATCTAGATCTCAGTACTTTTCTGTGTGGTTTGTTTTGTTTTTTGGTTTGTGAGACAGGGTCTTGCTAACCCACTTTGTAGACCAGGCTGGCCTTGGACTTGCATTGATCCACCCTCCTCAGCCTCCCAAGTGCTGGGATGACAGGCCTGCGCCACCACACCCAGCTTTCGATGCATTTTCAGCTATCTAACTATTCTTTTTATCCACTCTATTGGCATTGGTCAGCAATTTCCTGTTTCATACCCAGTGTTTTCATTTGGTCCTGTATAGCTGCCTTTTCCTTGTTATTACCTTCTTTTCTCTCTGAGGATTTTCATATGCTTATTTTATATTTATGATCTGTCTTGTTCCATTCAGCTTGTTTAGTACATTTTGTTCGGTTTGTTGTCTCTTATTCTGATTGTACTCCTAAAATATCTGATTCTTTTAACCAGTAGGCTGGTTTTTCCCTAGGCTCATCAGTCTTCTTGGCTGGTGGTATCTACTAACATGTGAGGCCAAGGGCCATGCCCCAGCTGTACTTGAGCAAGTGAATTGGAAGCTCCAGTGGCCTTTCTCAGGACAAAGTCCCCAGAATCGGACCTCAAATTCAACTGAGGGTCTGATTCTGCAGTTTATTGTTTTCTACTAATTTTCTTGGGCTGGGATTTAGCTCAGTGGGTAGAGTGCTGCGCTGCAGTCTCTGAGGCCCCAAGTTCAATTCCCAGCACTGCAAAAATGGGAGAAGGGCCTGGCAATCCACTCCCAAGGCAATCCCAAAGCACTCAGCCATTGAAAACCCTATGAGGGTCACGGCACCTAACAACAAGAGGCCTAACTTAACTTTTCTTTGCTGTACAGAAGCTTTTTAATTTCATGTAATCCCGTTTGTTAATTCTTTGTACCATTTCATGGGCAACTGGAGTCTTGTTAAGGAAATACTTTCCTATGCCTATGTGTTGGAGTGTGTTTCTTATTTTCTTCTAGTAGTTTTAAGGTTTCCAGTTTTATGTTGTGGTCTCTTATCCATTTTGAATTGACTCTCATGAAAACTGAAAGATATGGTTCTATTTTCAATTTTCTGCAAATGAAAATCCAATTTTCCCAGCACCATTTGTTGAAAAGGCTATCTTTTCTCCATTAAATGTCCTTAGCCCCTTTGTCAGAAATCAGGTGGCTGTAGTGTGGGTGTATCTCTGGGTCTTCAATTCTGTTCCATTGGTCTTCAAGCCTATTATTGTGCCAGTACCAAGCTGTTTTTTCCAGTGTACCCCTAGAGTATTGTTTGAAGTCAGGTATTATGATCATGACTGCACTGTTATTGCAGCTTAAGATTATTTTGGCTATTCACAGGCTTTTGTGTTTCCACATGAACTTTAGGATTGCTTTTTCTATTTCTACAAAGTCTGTCATTGAAATTTTAATGGAGATTGCATTAAATCTGTAAATTGCTTTTGGTAGTATAGCCATTTTTACAATATTTATTCTCCCAGTCTATGAGCAGGGGAGGTCCTTCTATCTTCTGTAATTTCTTTCTTTAGTGTCTTGAAGTTTTCCTTGTGGTGATCTGCAGGGTCTTTGGTTAAATTGATTCCCAAATATTTAATTTTTTGGTGGGCTATTGTGAATGGGATCATTGCTTTAATTTTCTTCTTCCTTTTCACTATTGATATAAAGGAATGCTACTGATTTTTGAGTGTTAATTTTATATCCTGCTATTTTGCTGAAGGAGTTAAATAGCTCTAAGAGTTTTCCAGAGGAATTTTTGGGGTTCTTAGGTAAAGGATCATGTCATCCGTGAATAAGGATAATTTGACCTCTTCTTTGCCTATCTGTAATCCCTTTGATTTCTTTTTCTTGCCTGATTGCTCTGGCTAGGACTTAGATCATAATATTGAATAAGAGGGGAGAGAATGCACATCCTTATCTTGTTCCCAATTTTAGTGGGAATGGTTTCAGTTTTTCTCCATTTAATATGATTCTGGCTGTAGGTTTGTCATAGATGACCTTCATGATGTTGAGGTATTTCCCTATTATGCCCATCTTCTCCAGAGCTTTTGTCATGAAAGGATGTTACACTTTGTCAAAGGACTTCTCAGCATCAATTGAGATGTTCATGCAATTTCTGTCTGCAAATCTCTTGATATGTTGAATTACATTGGTTGATTTTCATATATTGAACCAGCCTTGCATCTGTGGAATGAAGCCCACTTGGGCATACTGTATGATCTTTTTTTTTTGTGTTGCTGAATTCAGTTTGCCAGAATTTTATTGAGGATTTTTGTATCAGTATTCATCAGGGAGACCGGTCTATAATCTTTCTTTGAAGTGTCCTTGTGTAGTTTGGGTATCAAGGTGATAATAGCTTTGTAGAATGAGTTTTGGAGTGCCCCTTCCTTTACTACTTTATGAAGTAGTTTGAGAAGAATGGGTATTAATTCTTCTTTCAATGTTTGGTAGAATTCTGCTGTGAATCCAGAGGGACCTGGGTTTTTTTGGGAGAGTTTTTATTACTGTCTCTATTTCTGTGAATGTAATGGGTCTGTTTAAGTTGCTTATGTCTTCTGGGCTTAATCTGGATAATTCATATGCGTTAATGAACTTTTCCATTTCTTCTGTATTCTCATTTTTGTGGGAATATAATTTCTCAAAGTATTCCCTGATGATCTTCTGTATTTTGTTGGTATTAATTTTATGGCTCCGTTCTCATCTCTAATTATTTTAATTTGGGATTGTTCGTTCTTTCTTTTGGTGAGATAGGCTAGGAGGTGTCTATTTTATTAGTCTTTCAAATAACCAGCTTTTAGACTCATTAATTCTTTGAATTGTCTTTTTGGATTCTAATTGGGATATTTTTGCCATGATCTATATAGTTCCTGAGTACTCCTTTTGGGATTGGCTTGTTGTTGGTATTCTAGTGCCTTAATGTGTGTCATTAATTTTTTAATTGAGCCTTCCATAATTTATTGATGAAGACATTCATGATGATGATCTTCCCTCTTGAAACTGCCTTTGCTGCATCCCATAAATTTTGGTAGAGTGTATTTTCATCCTCATTTGGTTGCAAAAAATATTTAATTTCTTCTCTGATTTCTGCAATGATCCATTGATCACTCAGCAGTGTATGAATTTGTAACATTTCCAAAATTTTTCTTGCTTTTGAGTTCTAGTTTTACTTCATTGTGATCTGATAAGGTACAGGGGATGATTCCTATTTTTCTGTATTTGTTGAGACCATTTTTGTGGACTAAAATGTGGTCTATTTTAGAAAAAGTTCCATGTGGTGTTGAGAAGAATGTATATTCCACATCTGATGGAAGGAATATTCTATAGATGTCTGTGTGGTCCAGTGCTGACCTGTCTCTTGGCAAAAGTGCAGTATTGAAATCTCTCATAGTTATCGTATCTGGCCCGATGTATTCTTTTATCTCCAATAGTTTGTTTTATGAAGTTGAGTGCCCCTATATTTGGTGAATAATGATTAAGTATCATTATGGGATGCCAGTTGACTGTTCCTTTTACTAATATGTAATGTCCTTCTTTGACTACTCTGATTAGTTTGGAATTGAAGTCTAAGTTGTCCAAAATTAGTATCACAGCTGCCTTTTATTTATTTATTTTTTGATCCCCAAATGCTTGGTATATTTTTTTCTAGCCTTTAATTTTCAGCCTTTATAGTCTTTATGGATGAAGTGAGTCTCTTGAATGTCGCATATCAAGGGTTTATGTTTTTCAATCTAGTTGGCCATTCTATGCCTCTTGATTGGTGAGCTAAGATCATTTACATTGAGAGTAATTATTGAGAGGTGCTTGTTATTTTGCATCGATTTGGTACTCATTTCTGTTTTTTTATTCATGTTTAGTCACTTGTTTTTTTAAGTTCCTCTCATGTTTATTATTCATTCCTTTAATCTTGTATTTGGGTTGCCTTACCTCTCCCATATGTGGTGTTTCATTGAGGATCCTCTACAGTTCTGGCTTGGTGGTCACAAATCATTTAAATAAGTCAATATCACGGAATATCTTGAACTCAACATCTACTTTAAAAGATAGCTTTGCTGGCTAATGTAACCATGGTTGGGAGTTATTGTTTTTTCAGAACTTGAATGATGTCTGACCAAACTTTTCCTTGCCTTTAAGGTGGTTATTGAGAAATCAGCTGTTATTCTGATGGGTTTGCTTTTATAAGTGAGTTGGCCTTTCTCTCTTATAGCTTTTAGAATAGCTTCTTTGCTCTCTAGATTTAGCATTCCAATTATAATGTGTCATGGACAGGATCTGTTCCAATCTACTCTGGGCTTCTGAATGTTTCAGTTGTATAGGGATCTAGCTCTTGCCTTAGGTTTAGGAAGTTCTCATCTAATATTTCCTTGAATAAATTTCCTAATCCTCTCATGTTGTTTTCAGCTCCCTCATGAACCCCTTGAATTTGTAGGTGTAATTTCTTCATTTTATCAAAGACCTCTTGAAAATCTTTCTCATACTGCTTCATCTTTCTTTCTATCTTGGCATATGAGTAAATAAGGTCCTCAAACTTTTCTTCAGCTTCAGCTCTCTTATTTTCAGCTTCATCTAGACTGGATAATGAAGATCCTACCATAATACTGAGTTGATTAATTTTGCCTTGCATCTCAAGGACTTCTGCTTGATTCTTCTTCAGAATCTCAACTTCTCTGGAGAATTTTACTTTCAAGTTAGATACCTTTTGGTCCAGTGCATTAATTTCTCTCATGGTGGTGTCTTTGAGGTCTTTTAACATATTTATAAGCAGTGTTATAAATTCTCCAGCAGGTATCTCCAAGAGTCTGGTTACCCTCAAATTATCTGTTGACAGGATTTTGTCTATTGTATCTTTCCCTCCAGCTTTACTTTTTATACTTCACTTTTTCTGCTGAGGCTTGCCCATTGCTTGGTTGGGTGCTAGGTCTCACCTCCTTCATGTGTAAAGAGGTTCTCCCTACCCAGTCCCATGTGACTGGATGATGACCAGCTGCTAGGACTTCTGTCCTCCCTCCCCCTGTAAGTCCCAGCCTCAGGGGCTGGTGCCTATCTTTCACTACAGCCTCTACAGCCAGCACTGCCCTGTCTGTCTCTCCCCATCCCCTGCGCTTGCAGCTCCCAATCATGCCACTGCCTAGACTGTATCTCTTAGGCTCCCCGGACCCATAGTGCCCCTTCTCTGTGCTGCAAACACTCCAGGACCCTAAATGCTGTGCTGTAGCCTAGACAGTGTTTCCTAGACTCCCTGTACTCACTGCATCACAGGCACTCCCAGGTCCTAAACACACCACTGCCTGAACTGTCATTTTTAGAGTCACCAGCTCTGCAGGTGTCCTTTGTCTGACTTGTGGGTGCTCCCAGGCTGTAAGATGCCTGCACTGCCTGAGCTGTGTCTCTTAGTTTCCCTGAACCCACAGCACCACTCCTCTGCATGGCAGGCGTAGGTGCTCCATTACAGCCTACAGTGTGTCTTTGGCTCCCCAGTCCCGCTGGCACTCCTGGTGCCTAGATGTGCCCCTGCCTGAACTGATTCTCTTAGGCTTGCCAATCCTTCAGGTGCTCCTTGTCTGGGTCACAGGCACTCCTGGGGGTGTAAGTGCACCACTGCTTGAAATGTGTCTCTTAGGTTCCCTGGACCAGTAGCACCACCTCTCTGTGTGGCAGGTGCAGGCACTCCGTCACAGCATAAACCGTGCCTTTTTGTCTCCCTGGTCCCATTGGCATTCCTGATGCTTCAACACGCCCCTGCCTGCCCCATCTCTCCAGGCTTGCCAGTTCTGCAGTACCGCTTCTCTGGGTCTCTGGTGGGAGCCCTAAACTTGCCACTGCTTTTATCTTCTCACTTAGGCTCCCCAGTCCTGCAGTGCCCTTTTTTGGCATCAAGCTCCCAGGTCCTAAAGTGCCTCAGCCTGAGCAGACTCTCTTAGACTTGGGGTCTCAGCAGCGTGAGCCATTCTTCTCCATCTTTTGCCACCATGCAGTCTCTTTCCCTCCACCTTGATTTCCAGTGGCCCCAGACACCAGGACAGCACCAGTCTCTCCCCAGTTAGAAAAAAAAATGCAGTCCCAGGGTCTGAGACCCTGCAGGGGGCCACCCAGCAAGGCCTCCTCAGAGGGAGTCCTGTGGTATCTCTAGCCAGCTGTGCCTTCTCCCAGAGGGCACCATATCTGCTGAAACCTTTGGCAGTTTTTTCCCCTGGGCTAAGGGTTCTGATGAGTCACCCCGCCATTTCCTCCTCTTCTCCACCATTTTAATCTCCACTATTTGGCAAATTGTCCTCATGCTGTCCTTTTTTTTTTTTTTTTTTTTTTTTTTTAATAATTAAAGCTGCTCTCCACTCTTTTGTTTTGAGAACTTTGCAGATTTCCCTAAACATTTCCTTTCCCAGTTGAAGCATGGCTGCTAACTGTCCACCGTCCTAACCAGAACTTGGGGCAACTGTTGATATGCTCAGGCACTGCATATCCAGTAGAGGCCTGGGGTAGCCCACAAATTGTTTGGGCCCTCTGGTAATGCCAGGAGTGATTGAAAGAGGGGAACCGAGAACACAGGTTTGGGTCTGGCCAAGGGCTATTTTTCTTTCCTCACCAGTTTTACCTATGGTTGAGTCATAGTATTGTTGCCCTAAACAGGTAAGTTCTCCAACAGGGACAGTGAATTCCTTTCCCCAATGAGCACAGCAGTATTTTCCAATAGTAAATGTTTTTAAATGCTAGACAGTTGGATTCGAGTTAATAGGCCTAGAGGGAGGATGTCATGTTAATGTTGTCTTGGGGCTTTAATTCTTATGCCTCCCATGGCCGTTGGTCTCCATGTTAGTGCCTCCACAGACATAACAGGAGACATGAAGATTTTGATCTATATTCTCTGCTAGATATGAAAATAAATTCTGAGACTCAGGAACAATATATAATTAACTTGGCTGTAGGTGG
This sequence comes from Pedetes capensis, assembly GCA_007922755.1. Taxonomy (NCBI): domain Eukaryota; kingdom Metazoa; phylum Chordata; class Mammalia; order Rodentia; family Pedetidae; genus Pedetes; species Pedetes capensis. Next base: position 7,005 of record VMDO01038276.1, read on the forward strand.
TCATAGAGAAGTTTAAAAATCCAGAATTGTTGAGTCTGTTGGGGCTTAATTTTCTTGATGGCATATAATAAAATGGAGTGGCCTAGGCATATCATGTTAGCAATGAATATATAGTACCCAGTGGTCCATATAGTTGCATCTGAATCTAGGAGGGGGATTTATATGGGGTAATATCTTTTCTTTCCTTTCCTTGACAATAGTTTTTGGGTGGTATCTTCACATTAGCAAGCATGATGTATTGGAAGGCTCCCCCTATCCAAATCCGTCCCTTTAACCTCTCATTTTTAGCAATCCTGAAGTAGGGATCCATGATATCACAGGTTGTAGGTGACCTAATGGCCTGACATCCCACAAAGAGAATAGTGAGGGTGCCCTGGTGGAATTGGGGAACTTTGGTCTGACCTACGAGGGCCCTGTCTTTATCTCCCTTTAGAACTTTGAACCAGGCCACATAAGGTTAGGCTCTGGGGTCATAACACACATACGGGAGATTGTTACCTGGATCACAAATGGAAAAAACAGTCTGGTTATGCCTACAAGTCCCATAGTGAGTCATGTTACATTCATAATAGGAATGGAACAGTAAAGTTTGAGTTAGCTCTTTCCCAGACTATGGGAGGTGCATACATTGCAAACATTCTTCTGAATGTTCCCCTTTTATCTTATCCCATGGGGGCACAACCAAAGGCACAAATAACAGTCCAGAGAATGGGATCCCATGTAGATTAATGTTCCCTCAAGCTTTCGCCATGTGTACACTGGTAAGCGAGCAGGACTGTAGTTATCCTCAAGTTTCCGCCATGGGTAGACTGGTCAGCTTCTGGAGTGGCCAGAGCAGAGCTGTAGTTTTCCTTCTTGTCTGGGGCACCAACAGGACTTTGGCACAGTGTCAGTCAAGTTGCATGTTCTGGATCCCATTCTCAGCCACCCTGCTAAGGCTGATGGCTTTAGGTGGCTGTGATGAATCCAAGGTCCTGTTCTTCCAACCTTAATAGCAGTGGAGGTGGTCAAGATTACAGTGTGTGGCCCATCCCATATGGGCTCTAGTGCAGTTGGATTCCATTTCTTAAGCCAAACCTGGCTTGAAGGGGTGTATTGGGTCAGTTAAACTTACAGGCATTCTTTCCTGTGCCCAGGGATGGATGACCTGCATGGCAATCCCTAAATCCTATATCTGTTTCTGTAAAATTATCTCTCCCAATTCATGGAGATCACCTCTAATCTGGCCTAAGATTGGAGGTGGCTGGCCAGATAGATTTTAATAAGGTGAATACCCTGTTTGCTTTGTGGGAATGTACTAGGACCACAGGCAAGATCTGATCCCATCTCAGACATCTCATGGCAGCACTTCTTTCCCAACTGTTTAAGTGTCTGATTCATGCATTCTACTTTCCCTGAACTCTGTGGCCGATAAACTGTTTAATTTCCAGTTTATCTTTAATACCAGGTAAGTTCCCAAACTATTTTGCATACAAATGCTGGTCCATTATCTGATCCCAAAGTCAAAGGTGAGCCAAACCTAGGAATAATGTTCCTTAGCAACATCTTGTTACCTCTCAAGCCTTTTCCATCTAGGTAGGAAAGGCTTCTCCCTATCCTGAAAAGGTGCAGACAAATACCAACAGATACCACTAGCCTTTTGCTTGGGGCAGCTCTATAAAGTCCACTAGTGGGTTTTCAAAAGGGGCTGCTCAAATCTCCTGAATTCCTAGGGGCTGGGCTGGCCTGTCATGTGTTGTTTGGGGCTCACATCAGGCACCTTTCACATATGGCTCTAGTAATGGTAGTAAGCTGTGGCACATAGAAGTGCCATCCTAATAAAGCCTCTAGTGTTGTCCTTCCTTTATGGGTCTCCTGGTGGAACTGCTTTACAAACTGAGGGGAAAGCATCTCTGGTGTGGCCAACCTTCCATCCGAGAATCTCCACCATCTTTCCGTTATGTACCTCCCAGTTTCCCAGGCAAACCAAGCTTTTCACTGGGAGAATAGTGTGGGACCTGTAGGAGAGGTGGGTCTAGGAGAAGAGACATGGCGAGAGCATGTTTCTTAGGCTGCATGGCCATCCTGGCTGCCCATTTTGCTTCTCTATCTGCTTTCTGGTTTCCTTTTGCCTGTATAGTGCCTGCTCACTGATGTTCTCTATAGGGTGTAACTGCAATCTTTTGTGGAGCCCAGATAGCATCTAAGAACTGTAGGTCTCCTCCCTATATTTTATTTCCTTTCCTCCTGCCGTTAAAGGCCTATTTCCTTATAAATAGCTCCATGAACATGCAAAGTAGCAAAAGCATATTTAGCGTCACTAGAAACATTAGCCTTCTTACCTTCTGCCAGCATGGTGGCCCTTGTGAAGGTTAGGAGTTCTGCCTTTTGAGCCAAAGTTCCCTTGGGCAGAGGTTGAGCCTCTATCACCATGTCCAGTGTCACCACAGCATAGGCAGCAAGATGGGTCCTTTCCTGAAGAAAACTGTTCCAATCCATAAAATAGTCAATGTCTGGGTCTGTCATGGAGTGATTTTAGAGGTTTCCCCAAGTAGAAAAGATTTCATCCACCATTTCCACATGGATATGGAGAGAAGTACCAGGTTCAACCAGGAGCAGCATAGCTTGGTTGGGAATCATAACTGTTTCCAGGATTATGCAGGGTTTTTCACATAAGAGCCGCTGATATTTTTTCATACATGATTTTGATAACCAGTGATGCCCTCTCTGATCCATTAAAGTTATAACTGAATGCAGGACTTGAATAGTCACTTGTTGTCCTATAGTTAGTTTTTCAGCCTCCTCTGTCAACAACCGGGTAGCACCCAGAGCTCTTAAGCAGGGGGGCCATCCCAGGGCCACAGGATCTATCTGCTTTTATAAGTATGCCACTGGGCTGTGCCATGACCCCACAATTTGAGTTAGAACTCCTGTATCCATTCCCTTCCACTCATGGACATACAGAAAGAAAGGCTTAGTCACATTGGGCAACCCCAATGCCAGAGCCTGAGTGAGGGCTTCCTTTATTTGTTTGAATTCCCTTTCCTGTTCAGCTCCCCAGAGGAGGGGCTCCCCTGCCCCCAACCTTTGATGGCCTCATGTAAGGGTTTTGCCATGAGTGAAAAGCTTGGGATCCAGATACAACAGAACCCTGCTGCCCCTAGGAACTCTTATTTGGCACCAGGTGGTGGGGATCAAAATAATGCATCAGCCTGCTTCTGTTTAGTACCCAGCTGGCGCTCCCCTTTTGACACTAAGAAGCCTAGATATCTGATCTTTTGTCTACAGATTTGAGCTTTTTTCTTAGATAGCTTATATCCAGCTTTTCATAGTAGATGGAGAAGGTCTTGGGTCTCTTGATGACAGTCTTCTTGGATTGGAGCAGCTAACAGCAGACTATCCACATACTGTAGGAGAGAGCAACAATCTCCTCGTGGATCATAGGCCCTGAGGTCCGCAGCCAAAGCTTCTCTGAAGAGCGTGAGTGAATTCTTGAATCCTTGAGGAACTCTGGTCCAAGTGAGCTGCTCCTTTATTCCCACGGCAAGATGTTTCCATTAAAAAGCAAAGATAGGCTGACTAACTGGTTCAGGGCAAAGACAGAGAAAAAGGTGCCTTTTATATCTAAATAGGTGAACCAGGCTGCGTCTGCTGGGATCAGTCCCATCAGTGTGTAAGGGTTTGGCATCGTTGGGTGGAGGGTTACAGCGGCCTGACTTACAGCTTACAAGTCCTGCACTAGCCAGTACTTGTCTGTCCTGGGATTTTTGATCAGCTCTTGAAGAGGTATGTTCCAGGCCAACTGACACTAGGCCAAAATCCTGTGTTCTAAGAGCCATTTTAAATGTCCCTGTATGCCCTGTATAGCTTCCTGGGGGAGAAGACATTGTTGAATTTGAACTAGACTTGCTCCAGGTTTTAACACTATCACCACAGGAGCCTGGTTTAAGGCCAGTCCTGGTGGATTGTCTTCAACCCACACCCTGTGGATTTTTAAGGTTAGCCTATATAGGTCATTCCTGCAGCTGTAGCCCTGTGGCATCCGATCCCGTCAGATCTCGGAAGCTAAGCAGGGTCGGGCCTGGTTAGTACCTGGATGGGAGACCGCCTGGGAACACCAGAAGCTGTAGGCTTGGGAGAAGGACCGGGCAACCCCCTCCCAAAAATCAATCTGCCATTGAAAACCCTATGAACAGCAGAGAAGCACTGACAATCGTGTTTCCCCTGTTGTACAGAGGGTCACTATGAGTCGGATACCGACTTGACGGCACCTAACAACAACACAACAACAACATATATAGGTCATTAGATTTCTGGGCTTTTTCTGAGTATAGTCTCCATTCCTCAGCTTGGAGGACCATGAAGGCCATGGTCATGGCCTTTGGTGATGTTAAACTTAATGACATAGTCCTTCCAGGCCCCAATGTGATTTGGGCCTGTAATTTCTGGAGCAGGTCTCTTCCCAGCAAGGGACTGGGAAATTTGGAAGGTATGGGAACTCATGCTGGACTTTCCATACCCCAATTACACATCTCTTAGACTGGCAAAATGACCTTTTTGGGGGGACCCTGGTGGCTCCAACAGTCACATGGTTTTTAGATAACGGTCCAATGGGTGAGATCACAACTGAATGCTCAGCACCCATATCCACCAGGAAGTCTATTAGTCGGCCTCCAATATCCAGTGCAACCATAGGCTCCTAGAGGCCTAAGGGGATGGAGCCCAGTCTGGCCTAATCTTCATAGCCTTCAGCCCATGCTAGCCCAATAAGGTCTATGTCAGATTTTCTTTGGGCCTGACACTCCTGGGGTAGTGGCTTTCTAGTTAAGTAAGGCCCAGCACTTTCTTCATTCTTTTCTGAGCACTCATTTTTCCAATGCCCTTCTTTTTACAGGGTGCACATTTATCCCTCTCTTGTCCAGTTTTCAGTCCCCTGCTCTGGGCGTCCCTTTCCCTACCTTTTCCCTTGTCTTTTATTAGGTATTCTTCCTTATTCTATAAGGGCAGCTGCTAAGAGATCAGCTTTCTTTTTCTTTTTAAATTTATGATCTATCTCTTTCTGCTAGGTCTTGATTACTGTAGACCTTTGTCACCACCTCAAGGGGCATTCATCCCTGCAGATCCATCCAGCTTTTGCAACTTTTATCTGATATCTCCTTACAACTGCCCCACAAAAGCTGCATTGACCAGACACTGATTTTCATTTGCCTCTGGATCCAACGGCATATGTTGCCAGAACACCTCACACAATCTTTCACAGAACTGGCTTGGGCTCTCCTGAGCTCCATGCAGTTCCTCTGAAATCTTTCCCATATTTATGGTCTTTCTGCCTCCCGCCTTTAAACCTTGCAGGAGTGCTTCTCAGTACCTCTCTAGTCATGGCCATTGATTTGCATCATTTGGATCCCATTTTGGGTCCTTCTCTGGGAACTGGCCTTCTGCAAAAGCCTATGCCTTTAGTGTTTCTGCTGGGGCCTTATCCTCTAGCCAGCGGAGGGTAGCTTGCATCATTCTCCATCACTCCTCAGTATTAAACAGCAATAACAGAAGCTGCTATCAATCTAGCCAGGTTGGGTTGTGACCCTGGAAAATGGCCTTCATTAAGTCTATGAGGACCTGAAATTTTTCCATGCAGGAAGTGGCACAATGCTTCCAATTGAGGAGATCAGTAGTAGAGAAAAGCTGGTAGACAAAAGTCTGTTGTCCTCCTTGGATTTGACCTTGCTCATCAATAAAGGGGACCTGTAGCTTCCCAGAGAGGCATTTGCAAAGCTCTAGTCCAGCCTGATGGAAGGCATCTTGTTTAAGCTTGCTGATCTCTCCCTCCCTCTTCCTGGGGCAAGGGTTCTTCTCTCTTCTCCTGGGGTGGGGGCTCCTCTTTCAGAGGTGAAACCTTGGGCTCTGGCTCTGGGGATGAAGCCCCTAAAGCCCCGCTACCAGAGATTGGCTCTGCAGGGGCTGAGCTAAGTCAACAGAAGGTAAATTGGGAGGTATGATGAGGGATATCCTCTGTCCCTTCCTGTTTTTCTGCCTTTTCTAGTTTCTTTTGTAATTTACCTTTTTGTGATCCTTTTTATTTTTGGTTCTGCTCTGGCCATTAAGGTCTTGCAGTAAGCAGATAAATAGAGTTGAAACTAGGAAGGTCTGGTTTGAATTATATTTAGCCACAAGACAATATAAGGGAAATGATCTGGATGCCCTGGTTGTTCTCCAACCCTGGTCACCATCCAGTACACACGGCCGAAGACTCCCCTCTCAATAGTTCCCTCGGCCATCCACCCAAAGTTGAAAGAAGGCCATTCTATTTCATATAGTCTCCTTAGTTCCTGGGGTCTCAAGTTTGTTCAATAGTCCCCGGTAAAGCCTTTCTTAAAGTTTCTTATCATACACTCTAAAGGAGTGGGCTTCAATGCTTCCCCACCCACCTGGCATGATTCTCTCTCAATTATTTTTGCTTCATTTTGTTAGAGCCACCTCCTTCTGAGGAGTTTTCAGATGCCGCTTGGTATTAGTGGATTCATGTGAGTCCTGAACCTGGGACCCTACAGATACTAGTCTATGGGAGTTCACCATATAACCATATGCAGTCATCACTAGCCCTTGGTGGAACTCCACACTCACCTGGAAAATACAG
>VMDO01038277.1:0-13616 GCA_007922755.1 Pedetes capensis
GGAAGGGAGGAGCAGCGACACCAGAGGGGTGGGGCAGGCGCAGGTGCTCACCTGGTGCGTCCGAGGCCCCCCTGCCTGGTGGACGACCTTCTGACGCGGTCTGCACCCACAGCGGCCCAGTACCAGAACAAGCTGCTGCGCAAGTGCTGCGAGGACGGCATGCGCGACAACCCCATGCAGTTCTCCTGCGAGCGCAGGGCGCGCTACATCTCGGTGGGCACCGTGGGGCAGGCGTGCGTCAAGGCCTTCCTGGACTGCTGCACCTACTTCGCCCAGCTGAAGCAGCAGCACCGGCGGGAAAGCCAGCTGGGCCTGGCCAGGAGTGAGTCCCACCTGGGGTGACAGGCGGGGCGCGGTGTGAGTGGGCAGGAGGTCCTGTCCAAGGGGGAGCACATAGCTGCCGATGGGGGCGAGCAGAGAATGCACCTGCGAGACGCAAAGGATCACCCGCCAGTGTGGGGCGATTACCGCGCGATGGGGATGCATAGCCTCCTTGAGGCTCAGAAAGACCAGGATCTGGTGCTGGGCGCAGTGGCGAACGCCTGTCATCTCTGCACTACCAAGACAGAGGCAGGAGGATCTCGAGTTCCAGGCCAGCCTGGGCCTCTCGAGACCCTGTATCAACCTCACGAGATCGCGAGATCTCGAGATCTCCTCTCCAGGTGGGGGCGGAGCTAGGTGGTGGCCACGCCCGGGATCCCAGCACTCAGGAGCTGAGGCAGGAGGATCAGCAAGTTCGAGGCCAGCATAGTCTACATGGCGCTGTACAACAGAGCGAAACACTCTCTGGCATGCTTCTTTGCTTATTCATAGGGTTTTCAATGGCTGATTGTTTCTGGGTTGCTTCAGGAGTGGGCTGCCACATCCTTCTCCCATTTTTGTGGTTCTGGGGCTCAAACTGGGGGACTCAGAGAGTGCAGAGGGGCACTCTACCAACTGAGCTAAACCCCAGCCTGCATCTTTTCAGAGCCCCCTGAAAATGTTTTCATTTCTTTGAAAATCTGGGAAGAAAATGAGTATAACTTAGTTTAGACTGTATTCCTCTTTATACCAACAGATTTATAAAATATACTTTTAAAAAAAAGATTTTGAAAAACATTTTCCCAGAGAAAAATCTTCCTGGGCAAAGATAGCAGGTGAGGGGGCAGCTGGGGAAATCATTCTGCTCCAAACCAAGTCTCCTGCCTTCAGGTGACCTGGAGGAGGACATAATTCCGGAAGAAGACATCATTTCTAGAAGTCACTTTCCAGAAAGCTGGCTGTGGACCATAGAGGAGCTGAAAGAACCAGAGAAAAATGGGTATGGCCGGGGTACCCCCCATTCCACACGCCAACCTGAGGCCAGCTAACACTACCCCAGAACGGGCCATTCAATTTGCACCTGCAACTTCCTGGCTCCTCTAGAATCGTCACAGAACCCCTGGGAAAACCAGGAGCTGGGTTACCTCCATGTCCACACCCCAAGACCCTTTCTAACCTGTCCCTTGGAACCCTCTGCATTGGCAGTCCCCCTCCACCCTATTGTTGTTAGGTGTCTTCCAGTCAGATCTGACTCATAGCAACCCAACTCATAGCAGAACAAAGCACTTACCTAACACTGTGCCATGCACACGATCTTTTTATGTTTGAGCCCACTGTTGCAACCACTATGTTTCTTCTCATGCCTCAACCTCCTCCCCACCCAGAATCTCCACGAAGGTTATGAACATCTTCCTGAAGGACAGCATCACCACGTGGGAAATTCTGGCTGTGAGCTTGTCGGATAAGAAAGGTGAGAGGAGACCCCAGGGATGCTCAGCATTGTCTCATCCCATCCAAACTCCACGTGTTAACTCTTCCATGGCACTTATGCTGTGTTCCTGGTTATATGGAGAGGCATCATGGTCTAGCCTGTGGGGAACATAGTCTCCGAAATCGGTGCCCTCTTTTTTTGTTGTTGTTGTTAGGTTAGTATGCATTGTTTTTTACAGTAGTTTTGGGTTCACCAAAAAATGGGGCAGAAAGTACAGAGAATTATAATCAAACACACACATGCACCATGCACACACACACACACACACACACACACACACACACACACAGAGCCTTTCCCATTATCGAGATCTCTCTTCAGGGTGAAGTGGTCCATTTATGTCAATCTATCAACCTATGTTAGTTGTTGTTAGGTGCCGTCGAGTCGGTATCTGACTCATAGCGACCCTCTGTACAACAGGGGAAACACAATTGTCAGTGCTTCTCTGCTGTTCATAGGGTTTTCAATGGCAGATTGACTTTTGGAAGGGGGTTGCCAGGTCCTTCTCCCAAGCCTACAGCTTCTGGTGTTCCCACGCAGTCTCCCATCCAGGTACTAACCAGGCCCGACCCTGCTTAGCTTCCGAAATCTGACGGGATTGGATGCCACAGGGCTACAGCTGCAGGCATCAACCTATATTGATACATTATTAACAAGACTCTAATTTACGCTGAGATCCCTTCATGGCTTTGGACCTGTGTATAATAATGTGAATCTGAATTTTTTGGCATGCCCTCAAATTTTATGCTTTGGAGCCAGGCATGGTGGCACACATCTGTAATCCTAGTGCTGGGGAGGCAGAGGCAGGAGGATTGCAAGTTGGAGGCCAGCCTGGGCTGCATAGCAAGACCTTATCTCAAAGAAGAATTTTACATAAGAGCAGTTTTTCACCTTCCTTCCCCTCACTGCCCTAAAATTTTATGCTTGGGAGCCAAGCATGGTGGTGCACACCTGTAATCCTAGCACTGGGGAGGGTGAGGCAGGAGGATCACAAGTTGGAGGCCAGCCTGAGCTATATAGCAAGACCTTATCTCAAACAAAAATGACCTCTGAGAGCAGTTTTTCACCTTCCTTCCCCTCCCTGCTAGCTCTGCCATAAACCACCCATGTTTGACCAGGAATAAACTATTTAAAAAAAAACACGGACTAGTTTGCAGCAGTGAAAACTTGTAAGGGGTAGTGTTGACATGAGAGTGGACAAAGAGATTGAGAAAAGGTAGAAGAGGAAGAGGAGGCAACTGGCATTGTGACATGGGTGGTCAGATGGTGAAACAGGAACAAAGACAGATGGGGGTGGTCCCTTTCCTGTGCACCTGTCCGGGCCACCAACAGGCTGACAGGAGATCCTGACTAGCCACCGTCAGTGTGGATGGTACCATGGTGATGGAGCTGGGAGACAGAAAGAGACATAAGACATTGTCCTTGGGCATACAAATTAGGGGGATATGGAAAGACACTGTCATTGTGATTCATAATATTTTAATGTGGTGTTTTAAAAAACATCAAAGTAAGTGCAAAAAAAATATTCATGATGAAGAAAATATCCACATTTTTAAGGAGAGAGCACAGCCAGGCACGGTGGCACACACCTGTCATCCCAGTGACTCAGGAGGCAGAAGGATCACAGGTTCCAGGCCAGAGGCAGCCTATGCAATCTAGCGAGACTCTGTCTCAAGATAAAAACATCAAAAAGTTGCTGGGGGGAGCTGGGCACGGTGTCACACGCCTGTCATCCCAGCAGCTCGGGAGGCAGAGGCAGAAGGATCGTAAGTTCGAGACCAGAGGCAGTCTGCATAATTTAGTGAGACTCAGTCTCAAACAGTAAAAAAGAAATGGGCTGAGGGTGCAGCTCAGTGGTCCAGCACTAGCAAAGCATCCAAGCGCGAGGCCCTGGGTTCCACCCCCTGTACCGAAAAAAAAAAGGAGCTGGGGATGCAGCTTAGGGGCAGAGGATTTGTAAAGTATGCACAAGACCCTGGGCTCAGCCCTCACTACATGAGAGAGAGAGGGGTTGGTCAGGCCAGAAGCTGGGCACTGTGGCACGCGTCTTTAATCCCAGCACTTGGGAACTTGGGAGGCAGAGGCAGGAAGATTGTAAGGCTGAAGGGCAGCCTGGGCTGCATAGGGAGACCTTGTCCCCTTGCCCTTCCCCCTAAAAACTAGAAAAGAAAAAGAATAAGAGTAGAGACAGTGCTGTGCCAAACCAAACCATATTTTAGTTTGCAACAAGAGGAAAAATGTGCACTGCCCATACATAGCAGAGAAGCACAACAATACTGTTTCGCCTGTTGTATGTAGGGTCACTATGAGTCAGACACTGACTCGATGGCACCTAACAACAACAATGTATTAAAGTCTCAAAATCAGTTATGACATATTTCACTTTTGTCTGCACTAAGTCTGAAAAACCTTGCGTGTATTTTGCCCTTGAGCACAGTTCCATTAGAATGCTAGATTTCCACTGGGGAACCTTGGATCTGTATTTTGGATTTCATGACATTTACAGTTGAAAAGGTAAATTGAGTGTCCAACTTCTTGCAAACATCCTTAAATATTTCCCAGTCACTGGATCAAGGTTCATTTGTTTGCAAATTGATGTTTAATTCATATAACCGTAACACCTCCCTTTTAAAATGTGCAGTTCAGTGGTTGGCACGTGTGTGGATGCACAAGGAACCTTCATTTTTTAAATTTAAATTTAAATTTAATTGTACTTAATGTAACTGAACTGCACACTTACCCACAGTTAAGGTAGTAAATTTTATGTTATGTAGATTTTACCATCATAAGAAAATTGGCATAAGAATAACAAGTACTGGCTGGGAATGTAGCTCAGTGGTAGTGTGCTTACTCAGCTTGGGGTGCTAGGTACTCAGTACTTCAAAAAAAAAAAGGAGGAAATAAATTTAAATTTAAACTCAGTTTAAATCTGAGTTTGATTAAATAAATGTCAATAAAAGGGAAAATCCAGTTCGTATTCCAGCTAGCCACATGTTGAATAGTCAGGGATCTTGGGGCTTGGGACCATCCAGTGTGAGTCGCACGTGCATTTTGGAGACCCTTTGGGTCCAGTCTGTCTTCCTCCTTAATATCCATCTATTTATCAAACTCTAAGGACTGAGATTTAGCTCAGTTGGTAGAGTGCTGCTCTGCAGTCTCTGAGGTCCTGAGTTCGATTCCCAGCACCACAAAAGTAGGAGAAGGACGTGGCAATCCACTCCTGAGGCAATCCCGAAACAATCAGCCATTGAAAACCCTATGAGGGTCGCTGTGAGTCGGACTGGACTCGAGGGCACCTAACAACAACAACAATCAAACTCTAAAGAGAATGGAGATGGGTGAGCCACGCCCACCTGCAGCCCCAACCCCGTCGAGCCACCCAATGCCACTCCATCTGCAGCTGACTACCAGGAGCCGTGTTTATCAGTCTTCGGGCTTTTGCAAAGCTGGGTTCCGCTGGGCACAGCTTGCCCGGCTCCGCAAAGGGCAAGAACTTGCCCCGGGAGCCTGGCTTTGCCACCCTGGCCCCTCTCCCCCGCCCCTGACACGGCGTGCTGTGTCTCTGCCCGGGCAGGGATCTGTGTGGCGGACCCCTACGAGGTCACGGTCATGCAGGATTTCTTCATCGACTTGCGGCTCCCCTACTCCGTGGTGCGCAACGAGCAGGTGGAGATCCGAGCCGTCCTCTTCAACTACCGCGAGCGGGACAGCCTCAAGGTGCGCCCCGCGGGTGGCCGCGGCCTGGGGGTGGCCGGAGGGCTGGGGCCACCGCTTGCGGGCACCTGCCCTGACCCCGCCCCCGCCCTACCCCACAGGTGCGAGTGGAATTGCTCCACAACCCAGCCTTCTGCAGCATGGCCACCGCCAAGAAGCGCCACTACCAGACCGTGGTGATCCCGCCCAAGTCCTCGGTGCCCGTGCCTTACGTCCTCGTGCCCCTGAAGGTCGGGCTGCAGGAAGTGGAGGTCAAGGCTGCCGTCTACAACCACTTCATCAGCGACGGCGTCAAGAAGACCCTCAAGGTCGTGGTGAGTCCTGGGCAAGCCTGCTGCCCCTTGGCCTTCAGGGCAGGGCCCGCGTCGCCACGCCCTTGACTCAGGTTTGGAGGCCCAGGCTCTGAGACTCTGCACAGCATCAAAATGGCTCAGGAGATGGAGACGTTGGGGAAATTGGGAAGCAGAGCCAGAAATAGATAAGGCCAAGCCAGAGGGCTCCGGCACAGAATGTCAAGAGATGCCCAAAAGCTCAGCTTCTGAGATCAGCAATACATTGGGCAGGCATGGCGCTGCCCCTATAATCACAACACCGGAAGGCTGAGGCAGGAGGCTCTTGAGATCGAGGCCAGCCTGGGCTGCATAATGGTCTCAAAAGAAAGATCAATACCTTTTTTTAATTTTATTTATTTATTTATTTATTTATTTATTTTGCGGTACTGGAGGTTGAACCCAGAATCTCGCGCTTGCATGCTCTGCAAATGCTGAACCACTGAGCTGCACCCTCAGCACATTTTTTTTACTTTTTGAGACAGGGTTTCGCTAAATTACGCAGACTGCCTTGGGTCTAGAACTTGCAATCCTCCTGCCTCCGCCTCCCTAGCCGCTAGGATTACAGGCGTGCGCCACTGTGCCCGGCAATCAATAACATTTTAATGCAATTATTTTTGTACCACAACCACTATTACTTAATGATGTTGTTGTTAGGTGCCGTCAAGTCAGTATCCAACTCATAGTGACCCTGTGTACAACAGGCAAAACACTATTGTCAGTGCTTCTCTGCTATTCATAGGGTTTTCAATGGCTGATTGATTTTTGGGAGTGGGTTGCCAGGCCCTTCTGCCAAGCCTACAGTACGTGGTGTTCCCAGGCAGTCTCCCATCTAAGGACTAACCAGGCCCGACCCTGCTTAGCTTCTGAGATCTGAAGGGATTGGATGCCACAGGGCTATATGGCTGCAGACATTACTTAATGATATTTCCTCCTTTTTTCTTTTCTTTTCTTTTCTTTTTTTTTTTTTTAAGTAATGAGTACCTAGCACCCCAAGCTGAATAAGCACGCTACCACTGAGCTACACCCCCAGCCACTACTTGTTATTCTTATGTCAATTTTTTTATGATGTTAAAATATATACAACATAAAATTTACCACCTTAAGTACGGGTAAGTGTGCAGGTTGGTGACATTAAGTACAATCATATTAGAGCTGGGCATAGTGGCTTATGCCTGTAATCCCAGCACTCAGGAGGCTGAGGCAGGAGGACCAGTATGCATTCAAAGCTAGCCTTCACACTGTGTTCCAGGCCAGCCTGGGCTATACAACATGTCCCTGTCTCAAAAGGACATTCATGTTGCTGGATAGCCATCACCACGTCCACCTCCAGGACCCTTTGACCTGTAAAACCAGAATCCTGTTTGCTTTCATGGAGTATTTTGTGTGTGTGTGTGCGGTGCTGGGGGTTGAGCCCAGGGCCTCCTGCTTGCATGCTCTGCAAGTGCTGGACCACTGAGCTGCACCCCCAGCCCATTTGTTTTACTTTTTGAACCCAGGTGTTCAGAGAGCACAGAGCAGCCCTCTACCAACAGAGCTAAGCCCGAGCTGTCTTAAAACATAGGAAGATTTTTTTAAGGTTTTATGATTTCCTTACGAATATATATATATATACTTTTTTTTTTTTTTCCGGTACTGGGGATTGAACCCAGGGCCTCACACTTGCATGCTTTGCAAGTGCTGAACCACTGAGCTGCACCCCCAGCCCTTTTTTTTTTTTTTTTTTTTTTTTTTTTTTTTTTTTTGAGACAGGGTCTCGTTAAGTTACACAGACTGCCTCTGGTCTCGAACTTGCAATCCTCCTGTCTCTGCCTCCCAAGCCACTGGGATTACAGGCATGCGCCACCACACCTGGCATGAATTTATAATTTTGTGCTGATTTCCCATAACAGTATTTTATTGCCTCCTCCTCATAAGGAAGGAAGCTGAGGCACAGAGAGGTTAAGTCACGGGCTCCCAGTCCCACAGTGAGTAGGAGGGGAGGAGCCAGGCTCAGATGCTAAGACAACTCTACTGGTCATCCTCAGAAGGGTTCCCTGCTGACCATCTCTTTCTCTGTTTGTCCTTTCATTCACTTGACGTCCCCCCTCCCCCACACCTCATAGCCGGAAGGGATCAGAGTCAACAAAACGGTGGCGGTTCGCACGCTGGACCCAGAACACCTGGGCAAAGGTGAAGTTGTGATAGGAGAAGACGCGGGGGATGGGGGGTGAGACCTGGGCACGACAACACGGGGCAGGGGTGGGAGGGGCTGGTGGCATCCCATCTCACTGTCCCTGCAGATGGAGTGCAGAGAGAGGAGGTCCCGGCCGCGGACCTCAGTGATCAAGTCCCGGATACCGATTCAGAGACCAGGATTCTCCTGCAAGGTGAGGCATCCTTCGCCCCAGTCCTGGGAGGGCCAGGAAGGCATAAGGGCAGCTGTGAGCCACAGGAATGGAGCCAAGTTCTATCTTGTTGTTGTTGTTGTTAGGTGCCGTTGAGTCGGTATCCGACCCATAGCGACCCTCATAGGGTTTTCAATGACTGACTGTTTCAGGATTGCCTTGGGAGTGGATTGCCAAGCCCTTCTCCCATTTTTGCGATGCTGGGAATTGAACTCGGGACCTCAGGGACTGCAGCGCAGTGCTCTACCCACTGAGCCAAATCCCAGACCAAGTTCTATCTAAGCCTATCTAATACTGAGCTGGTGCATCCCCCTTGCTCTTCAGCGGGAGCAGCATCTCTTGACGCCGCCTTTTTCTGAGCCTCCTGGAAAGATTTAGTTCAGCAAAGCACTTTTGCTGATGAATATGTTTAAATGAGAAGCCACAGCCGAGTAGGGCGCTGCACGCCTGTGATCCCAGCCACTCCGGTGGCTCGGGCAGGAGCATCGCAAGTTGAAGGCCAGAGGCAGCCTGTGCAATTTAGCAAACCCTGTCTCAAAACAAAAAATTTAAAAGTACAATAAAAAATTTTTTAATAAATTAATTTAAAAATTTTTAGAAATACAAAAATACTCTTGCCTAGCATGTCTGAGGCCCTGGGTTCAACCCCTTGTTGTGGTTAGGTTCCGTCAAGTGGGGTCCAACTCATATCAATCTGATGTACAACAGAATGAAACACTCCCAACACGGTGCCATGCACATGATCGTTTTATGTTTAAGCCCCATGTTGCAGTCACTGTGTTTCTTCTCATTGTGAGTCATGCCACATCAGCAAAAGGAGGTCCCAGGAGCTTTGCTCCAGTCCCGTCATTAAGGTTGACCCAACTTTGAGGAGGCAACTCTTTCCCAGTCCCTTCTTGAATGCCTTCCAGCCTGGGGGGCTCATTTTCCAGGACCATATTTGACAGTGCTTCTCTGCTATTCATAGGGTTTTCAATGGCTAATTGTTTCAGGAGTGGGCTGCTGGGTCCTTCCTCCCAGTCTCCCTTAGTCTGGAGGCTCACCTGAAACCTATGGGTGGCCCTGCTCGTATCCGAAATACCAGTGGCATCGCTTTCAGCAACACAGCAACAGGCAAAGCCCCACAGCACCACAAGCTGGCAGACACGTGGGGGAGAATTATTTTACTATTGGTGAAATAAGAGGTTCAGAGGTCAGGGTTCTCCCATAATCTACAAGCCCCCCTCACAACCAAATGGGCCGGGTACTGCTCTTGCTATAGCCTGGGCCTGAAACGCACCCCAAAGGTTCGTATTGTACAGCTTGATGCCCTACATGGCACTGTTGGAGCTCGTGCAACCTTCAAGAGGCGGGGCTTAGCAGGAGGTCTTTAGGCCATTGGGGGTGCGTCTTTGAAGGGGACTGTGGAACCCCATGCAGAGCCCCCTCCAGCCACTAAGCCATGCAGCTTATCCTGCCCCAGTCACCCCTCCCCGCAGTTTCCTGTCCCTGAGCCCATGTCCCTCGCTGGTCGAAGGCTGGTGGCTGCCGTGGGTGGCCAGGGCCCTCCCCACCGCCTGAGGGGTCACCCAGCTTGAGCAGCATCCTCCCACGCCCGGCCACAGGGACCCCAGTGGCCCAGATGGCAGAGGACGCAGTGGACGGGGAGCGGCTGAAACACCTCATCGTGACCCCGTCGGGCTGCGGGGAGCAGAACATGATCGGCATGACGCCCACCGTCATCGCCGTGCACTACCTGGACCAGACAGAGCAGTGGGAGAAATTCGGCCTGGAGAAGCGGCAGGAGGCCTTGGAGCTCATTAAGAAAGGTGGGCACTGAACACACCCGAGCCCATGCTCTTCTGAGCCCCACTGCTCTCAAGGGCCGCCCATCCCATCAGGACCACACCCATCTGCTTAAGTCATGGCCCATCCAATCAAGGACACGCCCCTCCACTCAAGGCCACTCCCCTCTACTCAAATGCCACGCCCATCACATCAAAGCCTTTTTCCTCTACTCAAGGCCCTGCCCACCAAATCAAGGCCACACCCTCTCTGCTCAAGGCCCCGCCCATCCCATCAAAGCCCAAGGCACAGGCCCTCCTCTCAAGGCCCGCCCCTCCCCTCAGGACCTCACCTTCTGCTCAGGGCTCGGCTCCTATGCCCAAGGCCCCTCCCTTCCACTCAAGTCCTCGCCCCTTCTCTCGAGGCCCCACCCCCTTTCCTCAGAGCCTTTCCCCTCTTCTCAGAGCCTGCCCAGCCAACCAAGGTCCCATCCCTGCACTCAAGGACCCGCCCCCGCACTCAAGGGCCCGTCCCCACTCAAGGCCCCGCCCCCTCCACTCAAGGCTCCACCCCTCTGCCACAGGCCCCGCCCCTCCTCCAGGACCTGGCCTCTCTCTGCCTCTGAGAATTTCCCCCTGATCTCTAGAGCCTCATCTAAGGCCCTCGCTCCAGAATTCCTCCCCTGCCTGGCAGCCTCCCCTCTCTGAACATCTGCCCCACCCTTCGTGGTGTCTCTGCCCCCTCTGTGTCTCATTCCTGTCCCTCCCCAGCACCAGCCCCTGGCCACCTCCTGGGCTCAGCCTAGCCCCACCCTCCCCTCCCCGCCGCTCCTCCCCACAGGGTACACCCAGCAGCTGGCCTTCAGACAACCCAGCTCGGCCTACGCTGCCTTCAAGAACCGGGCACCCAGCACCTGGTGAGTAGGGGTGGTCAGCTTGGCAGACCCTGGATCCCTGCCCAGGGTGCTTTAGCCCAGCCTGGCCCAAAGGGCCTCGCGCGACCCAGCCCTGGACCTCTCTGCCCGCACTCAATGTATCAGCTGCCTCAGTGACCCAGCCTCGAGCCTCCGTAGGCGCTGCCTTCGCGCAACTTTGGGCGCCTGGAAGGAAGACTGGGCAAAGCGAGCCAGGCCCCGCCCCTCTCCGCTCATTGGCTGGCTGGGATAGCAGTCTCTGGACCGCAGAACCGATTGGTTCACGCTCTGTGCCCACCCGGCAGGCTGACAGCGTACGTGGTCAAGGTCTTCTCTTTGGCGTCCGACCTCATTGCCATCGACTCCCAGGTCCTCTGCGGGGCCGTGAAGTGGCTGATCCTGGAGAAGCAGAAGCCCGACGGAGTCTTCCAAGAAGACGGGCCTGTCATCCACCAGGAAATGATTGTAAGAGGCTGGGGTTGGGGCAGAGCCGGGAGAGGGGAGCCTGAGCGTCGCTGGGTGCAGGGGAGACGGACTTTTGCATTGCATCCACCCACTGCCCAATGCACTGACACGGACATAAATGTCACTCTGGCAAAATCCAGAGACCTGCAAGGCCCAGTGCGAAATGAAAATGCACGGCATCGTACACAGAAATAAGAATTTCACGCTCAACATCCCATCACCAACCCCTGGGCCAAGCACCTCCGTCCTTCACCCGGAGACCTTGAAAAAGCCACCTCATCATTGCCCTACTCCTGTCTGTTCTAGGGCATTCATTCACCACAGCTGCAGCAGTTGGGTGATTTTATTTTTTATTAATTTTTTTTTTTTTAAGATCAGATCGGATCCCTTCTCAGAAAGCCCTGTGGTTCCCCACTGCCCTTCAACATAAAACTACTTAGAGTGAGTGATTCTCAAAGTGTGGCCCTTGGGCCAACAGCAGCAGCACCTACAACGTTATTAGAAATGTGTGTTCTGGGATTGGATCCCAGGCCTACTGAATCAAAAATTCTAGGCATAGAGCCCAGGAATCTGAATTTTAAGAAGCCCCATTTTTTCCAACTCATCCTGATGTGTGCCTGTGATGGAGACTCAGTGCACCCATCTGCCCCTTCAGGCATCCAGCTGCAGCTTTTCCCCTCCCTCCACACTCCATCAATGCTGATAAAAGCCTTGCCCCCATCCTGCCCCGGGGCCTTTGCACCTGCTGTAACTGCTGCCTAGCATGCTAACTGTTGGCCTCTTTGAGAGTTGGTTCTTCCTCTTGAGTTTGTAGCTCCAGATGTAATTCTTCAAAATCACCTTTCCTGACCTCCCCAACTGGGTCATGCTCCCCATAGTTTATTCACCACTGGGTCCTCATTTGCACCACAGTTGTCAGTCTGTAATCAATACAGATGGTCTCCAACTTCCAATAGTTCGACTTACAATGTTTGGATTTCAAGGTGGTGTGAAAGTGTTGTACTTATGTACCATTCCATTTTCACTTTTGGCATAGTGTTTGCTAAACTACGTGAGATCTTTATAACACATTGTTATAAAAATAGGCTTTGCGTGAGATGATTTTACCCAAGTATATGCTAACCATTTTCTGAGCACATTTAAGGTTGGCGCAGCCAGGCTAGGATGTTGAGTAGGGTAAGTGAACTAAATGTTTTTGTTTTACTTTGGTTTTTTGAGATAGGATCTCACTATGTATCCCAGGCTGGCCTTGAACTCAAGATCCTCCTGCCTCAGCCTCCCAAGTGGTGGGATCACAGGCTGTCCACTGCACCGGCTCCTCCCCTACCTAAGATGTGATCTCACGAGGTCGAGACAGGGTCTCACAAAGCCCAGGCTGGCCAGGAACTCAAATGTGTTCTGACTTCTGATATTTTTCCTGTACCAGGGGCTTATTGGGGTCTAGCCCCACCAGAAGGTGAGAGGCGCTTGCCTATCTGTGGACCAAGTGCTTGGTTCACGTCCATCCTCCCTGTTAGACAGGAAGACCGTGAGGGTTGGGCAGCGTCTGCTCTTCCTCCCTGTCGCATCCAGAACCTCAGCAGACGGACCTCTGCTGGCAGCTGCAGAAATGAGCAAATGCCTGGATGAATGCGTACTAGCGTTTGACCTGCCTTGGGGGAGGGGACTGAGCCCCGCGCAGGTTCTCCAGTGCTGCAGGGAGCTTCTTTGCCCTGTATGGACACATGGTGACCTCACTCTTCTTCCTGCTCCCCATCCCAGGGTGGCTACCGAAATAAAGAGGAGACTGACTCAGCTCTCACGGCCTTTGTTCTCATCGCACTGCAAGAGGCTAAAGAGATTTGCGAGGGGCAGGTCAACGTAAGTGCCTCCCCTCCCCTCCCTTCCCTGAACGGCCTGAGACACAGAGGTGTTGCTGTGGGGAGAGTCCCAGCCTCCCGCTTACTACCTAGGAGATCCTAGGAAAGTTCTTGCATCTCTCAGGGCTTCATTGTCATGATCTCAGGGGTGGTTATGAGGGCTGATAAGTGGACTATGATAGGCCCACAGGAAGTGTGAGCAATGACCATGAGGAAGAGGAGGAGGAGGGAGGAGGAGGAAGGAAGAGGAGGAAGGAAGAGGAGGAGGAAGGAAGAGGAGGAGGAAGGAAGAGGAGGAAGGAGGAGGGGAGAAATGAAGAGGAGGTAGGAGGAGAAGGAGGGGGAGGAGGGAGGAGGAGGGAGGAGGAAGAGGCTCAGAGGGGAGGAAGAGGA
>VMDO01038278.1:0-13632 GCA_007922755.1 Pedetes capensis
ACTACTGGTGAAAATAAACCAAACAAAAAGATAGGTTGTCTCACACAATATATACAAAATGTCTTTCTACATTTCTTTATTCTATATTCAAACAAGTCCCTAATATATCCTAATATGTGTACCTATATGTGTTGGTAGACTGGTGACACTTTATATGTTATTATTATGTATATTTTCCATGAAAGTTTAATTTGTGAAAACATGAAACATTAACATAGTATTTATTTCAGAATTCTATTATTTTCTTTTAGTGATACATATGGTAGAAATACTTCTGAAGAGTTTAAAATATTATTAAAATACCCACAAATTCACACAGGTTCAGCATATGCTTACTTAGAATTTCATTCCTTATTTTGTTCTGACTCATACAAATATGATGTTCCTTTCAAATAAAAAAAGTTGGTTCGTATTTTGTTGTTAATTATATTCATGAAAAATATTTAGTATTTAGAATAAGAAAATATAATTGAACTTTACATTTTTTAATATTTAAAACACATTTTTAAAATGTTGGGCCTCTTTTAGTTTATTATTATATAAATTTAAAAGGTTGAATAAATGTAAATGAAGCTACTTCATTATTAAATAACTAAAAAGACATAATATTTGCACCATTTTATGCACAAGAAAATGTTTCTACACACTTAACATGTGCACTTGCAAATGCACATACATCCTACAATACAAAAATTTCAATTATGAGGGAGGCTGTGAAACCAAGAGAAATTAAATTCATTTGATGGTTTTATATTTCATCAGTGCAAGAATGTATATAACATCATTATATTTATTTTTGTTTTAGTTCTTTTGACAGAATAAATACTAATTGGTAGATATGATAGACCCAAGTCTAAGAATATGACATACAGAAAATTTAAAACATGCCATTAAATTACTAATATTGTCACTTCAGGCTATAATTTCAAGTTTTCAACATAAAAGAAATATTTATTTATAAACAGCATATGGTAATTAGAGAATCAACTAAATACAAAGTGATACCACTATTTTCATGTTGCAGTAATTGAATAATTGAATAATTGAATCACCAAATTCACAAGCCTTGTCCTAATTTTACAGAACTGACAATAGTACTCAGGAAGCTTGCTATATTGCCTAAGTATGTTGTTGATTTTCAACTATGATTTATTTTGGAGATTTCTTGTGCAATTCACTAGTAAGTTGTTTGAAGTATGGGATCATTCTTGTTAGTTTGCATGTTGGAAATAATTTTTTCTTTCAATGCTTTGTGAATCTTTTGTTGTTATATCTTGCATATAAACTGAACTATTTATTGGGGGACTCTAATCATACAGCTTTATTTTTCCTGTCAAGTGCCCTTATTTTATCCCTTAAGCCACAATCACTTGCGCTATTCCCTGAAGAGGCTTCCTCTATCATTTCATGCCGAGAGAGCTAGAAATTACAATATGTATTTTCTTTAAAACAATTGTTCTCAATCATAACTGCATATTGGAATCTCCTGGGGAGTTTTTAAAGATCTGGTACTAGGTTCACTGATTTAATTGATATGAAGAGTGGGTTGGTCACAGTTATTTTATAAAAAGCCATCATGCAATTCCAATGTACAAAATATAAATAAATAAATAAATAAATAAATAAATAAATAAATCACTACTCTAGTGCATAAATAAATCACTACTCTAGTGCCCCCTATCACTGCTAAATCTAATATGTATGAGTTACAAAATGGAGGTTAGAACTCAGGTGCTTTCAAAAACCCCATGAGAAAACTGGCTAGCAATACTGACTAATTCCTTTCTTAAGGAAATATTCATAGAAGGCAGATCCTTGGAGGCAGTTTTAAACAATACTGTTAGAAATACCTTAAGAGTAAAACAAGGGATAGAAGAACAAGTAAAGAGAATTGGGAAAGGAATGATTTGAGACAAGAAAGTTGGCAGATTTTAGAGAACAATGAAATTTTATCATATTACATGTTGTTGTTAGGTGCTGTGGAGTCAGTATCCAACTCATAGCAACTCAACGCAAGAGGCAAAACATTATTGTCAATGCTTCTCTGCTGCTCATAGGGTTTTCAATGGAGGATTGATATTTTGGGAATGGGTTGCTGGGTCCGTCTCCCAAACATACTACATCAGGGATACAGATTCATGAAAATAGTGGTGTGGAAATTGGTCCAGGGACAAGAAACGTGGAAGGATTCCCATTTCCATGTATACTGGCATTAAAAATACATGGACAACAAAATAAAACCATGGTCACTACTACAATTTTTCTTCATGCAAAAAATGTAATGAAAATGATATAACTAGGAAATATGTGACAAGTCACATAGACACAGTCTTGGTCTTACATAATCACAATTATGCATAAACCTTGGAGTTGAAGTCAGTCATTTTAAGTATCATCCTACATTAGTCCTAATTTATATATGCAAAAAGTGAGGCTCAGGATGTTTGCATGGTTTCCTCAATTTTCAAATGAAATAATGAAATGTCATTTGGCAAAGGCTATAAAAACGCTAAGACTTCTGAAATTTGATTTTATGATCTGTAAAATAATTATATTAAGGCAGGTGAATTTTTATGTATGTTCAAATTGCAATGAGTTTTAAAACATCTTAAGAATTTAGTTCTATTTCAAGAAATTAAAAGTCACTCTCGGTATTCTGTCTAGAACATAGAGTAGTCCTTGTTTAAAATTTAGAACTTTTTCTCATGTTCAGTTTTCTGAAAAGTATTTTGAAACTATTATTTGAAAACTATTAAAGTTGATTCATGGATCTTTTCTCATACCTCCTCTTATTTCTTTAGGCCTATAGGTTCGAATTCACACAGGGAAGGGTGAATTTTTCATCTGTAACATATTCTATGTATGTGTTTTGCTCTTTCCATTTTGAAGATCACACTCCTTCTACAAGAAAATGCAATGAAAGACTATTTGAGTAATTCTACCATTTTCATCAATTCTAAAGTGACATCTGCTTATATAAATGACAGATATATCTGTTGTATTTTCATCTCTGTTAAAAGAATCAGTGTTTTTTTTAAAGTTGTGTTACCATGTTATCTGGCATTACTTCTATAAGTCTGTATTAAACTTTAAATTTTTTTCTTAATGCTGTGATATTTCTTCCATTATTTGGATAAATTATTTTAAAATTTTTCAGGCTAAGGAGCTTCTAGAGATTATTACACAAAAGAGAAGGGTCTTTAATCTTGTTAGAGGTTAGTGCTAAGAGCTGATAAAAATGAATGTTTTGACTTTTTTGATATTTAAAAATATTTTTTCACACTTTTCCCATTACTATTTAGCAGACATGTCATTAATACAATTTATATGTCTACTGTCTTGTAAAGTCCTTAGAAACTTTTTGCACTCATTAAGTCTTAAAGTCGCAAAGAGCAAAGTAGATGAGACACGCTGTTCTCACCTTATAATCAGACAAATTGAGACATGGAAAAGAAAATGATCCTTATAACCCCATATCTTTTGGGGTTATTTCAAAATTTTTAGAAGAAGGAAAGAAAACTATCAGTAATGACTTCTAAATGCACTAAATTGAGGATATGTACACTATCATGTTGCTCTGGAAAATCATTGTTTGAACTACAAGTATAATGTTAAAGCAGAAAAGAAAATATAAACAAACAAAGAAAGACCTTGAAAGCCAAGGTTAACCTGGCCATTTCCTCCAATATGCTTTGAATGTGAACTGTAAACTCTATCTAAGAAGGAAATTAACTTTTCTATTCTTCAAAAGTCATTTACAATGTCAATTCTATGATTTTTGCCCTAGAAAAATAATGTATTCTCATAATATTTTTAATACTTGGATTAACTATAAAGATGATTTGGAAAACTATATGTAATACATAGTTGCATAGATTCTTAATTCTGCAAAGAATTTGGAAAATATTTATTTTATGTTATTATCCTAAACATAGAAGGGTTTACCTGAAAGAGAAGCTTATAAACAAAACAAACATGAAGAAGCCTCTTTTATATAACCTTATCTAATCAGTCAATGCATATGGATTGCCCTTTCCCCTTACTCAACTTGTATAATGAGATAATAACTGTAGTACCAAATATCCTCTCACTTTTGAGACATCTATATTTCATTTATTTGGTCAGCAATAATGAGTACTCTAAGGTTTTTGGATTGCATTATGTTTATATATAATTTTCCCATTTTAGATATAATAAATTTATTCCTGGATAGAAGCCACTTAATTACCTACATGAACATCAAAGAGTATATCCAAATCCAATTATATGGTGTTCATAATCAGGAAAATGTGTTTTAATGTTAAAAATCAGAAGGGAAGTTAATAACATTTGAGGGAGAAGTATCTGTGGGATGAAGAAAGCGGTCATACTGGGGTGCAGCTAATTTTCTATTTATGGTCTGCATGGATATGTTCACTTTGCAAAATTCAACAATATGTACACTCATGTATTTGTACTTCATTGAAAACTCTAACTCAACAATGCATATATCATCTGAATTCAAGACTTTCAAGTCATAGTCAAATAAATCTGAGGATAGTCCAATGACCATTCAAATGACTACAGATGCTTTAAGCTTGACTTATTTTGCAAAACTACATCAAAAATGCAAGAGAGAGGCCTGAAATCCCACCTGCTCAAAAGGTTGCTGAAAAAGAATCATGATTTCCAGGCCAGAAACAACTTTTACAACTTGCAAGACTTTGTCTCAAAATAAGAAATTAAAAAGAGACTGCGGCACAGCTCAGTGGTGGGGCCCTTGCCTATATTGTGCAAGCCTTGGATTCAACCTCCAGAACTCAAAAAAAAAAAATCACACACACACACACACACACACACACACACACACATTCATATATGTACATGTATATATGTATGTATAATGTATATTGTTCATCATATATATTTATGGTGAGCAGTACAAATAAGTGGTAATTTGGTCCTGAGAGAACCCTAATTCTAACTGAACCCCCCTCAAAATCTTGTGATCTTAGCCCCTTTAGAGTGAGAAATCTAAACAGAAGGAACTCCAAAGCACTGACTCAATATATTATTATTATTTAGATTTTTGTGGTGTCAACGGCCTCACACGTAGTTTGCAAACACTCTACCATTGAACTGCACCCCTAGCCCATTTTTCACTTATTTATTTATTTATATTTTGAGACATCCTCACCATATTACTCAAACTACTTCTGGCCCTGAACTAGCAATCCTCCTGCCTCTGCCTCTAGAGTCTCTGGGATCTCAGTCATGTGCCACCATGCCTGGTGATCCAATGTATTTTCATGCTAGATTGCAGGCTACATACTACCATTGCATAGGTATTCTTGTCATGTGGCTATTACCTAATTTAGTTTTCTTTCTCATGGATTTTTACCAGAGCCAGCAGAAAGCCTGGTCATAGTCTGCTGTCCAGTTCTAAAACTCCTTGTCAATATCAGCTTCTGGAGCCAGTGTAGGGCCAGGGAACAGGAAACTCACTGAAGTAAAGGCAAGAAAATATCCTGCATCCAGACAATTATGCATTTATACTCATCTTAGGTCACAAAAGTCTGAGTCTATTGCCTTCCAAGAATTCCAGAGCTGAGAGAATGTGCTACTCAACTCATATTAGACAATACTAAGAAAATCTCAGTTGGTTGCTTTTTACATAGTTCACCTCCTGATGATAGAAGTCTTGAAGGGGTTGTTCCTATGAAAATGCAAGGAAAATAGTTATTGTGATGATAAAAGTTAGTGTTCCATGAAAATATTAAGGGATGAGAGTTCATGGGAAATAATTCAGAGAAAATACAATTTGAGGGATCAAAGTGCTGAAGTCCAACTGGATGTGCTCAATGTATAGGCTTTAATTTCTGATTCTGTCACTTGGAGATAAAAGTAGACCGAAGAGTTTAAAATTTACATCAGAGCATTGCTCTTATAAATTAATTTTGCTCATTATTGTTTCCCAATATTTTTGTGAATGTACAAAATGCATAATGGTATCTGAAAAGGTGTTGGCTCCACTAGTAGAAAGAAACTATAAGAACTTATTTGAAATTATTTTAATGTTAAGAGATTTTTCAAATAATTAAACAGTTTTGGTGTAGCACAGCATTGCAGTAAAAGCAGTATTCTTTCCAAATTAAGAAACTTGTAACTAATAAATACGTTTGGAAGTGGTCATGTTGTGCATACAATGCAATATTGTAAGTAAAAAAATAGCATTATATTACTTAAAATATGATATTTTCAAAATTCACAAGTAATTTTTATCATTGAAGAACCGAACATTTTTTAAAAATACTGATGTTTATTTAAAAATGAAACCCTTCTGTATGGTCTGGGAATTAATACATTTTTTTTCTCTCCTATAATGCATTAATTTGATTTTAGGAATGTTTGAGTATTTGAACAATTATGTGAGAAATAAACAATATTCCTACACTATTATCATATGGGTTTGTAAATGAATTTTCTAAATATCATTGCATGTTGTTAAAATTAATGCTCAGAAATAATAACAATAATTAAAAACAGGATTCCATCAGATTAAAAGTTTCTGCATGGCAAAGGAAGCAATTATCATAGTAAAGAGATAGTCTACAGAATGGGAGAAAAACTTCACAAGCTCTTCATCTACTAACAGATTAATAAACCCAGAATGTGTAAAGATTTCAAAAATTTAAATACCAAATGAACAAATCATTCAATAAATAGATGGACAAATGACTTAAACAGACAGCTCCCAAAAGAAGAAAGGTAAATGGCCAACAAATACATGAAAAGATTTACAACATCTTTAATCATCAAGGAAATGAAAGTCAAAACTACATTGAGATTCCATCTTATGCTGGTTATGACGGCTATATTCAAGCAAGCAAGCAACAACAAAAACTGGTGAGGATGAGGAAAAAAAAAAACTTTGTACACTGTTGTTGAGAATTTAGGTTATTCCAGCCACAATGAAAATCAACACAGAGGGTCCATAAATTAATAAATAAATAAATCCACCATATGGTCTTGTTACACTACTTCTGGGTACATACTTGAAGGAATGAAAGTTAGCATAGAACAGAGATACCTGCACATCCGTGTTTATTGTTACACTGTTAATAGTAACCAATTTATGGAATCAGCCTAGGTGACCAACAGCAGATAAATGTATGAAAAAAACATGGTTTATTCATCTGTAAAGAAGAAAAAAATAAGTCATTTGCAGGAAAATGAGTGGAACTAGAGATTATCATGTTAAGTGAAATAACAGTTTCAGTTGGTATATTGCTGATCTGTGGTCTCTAAGGCCCTGGGTTCGATACCCAACACTGCAAAAAATGGGAGAAGGACCTGGCAATCCATTCCCAAACACAATTCTAAACAATAAACCACTGATAATCCTCTGGACAGTAGAGAAGCACTGACATATTGCTGAGCATGTCAGAGTGTCAAGGAGTGCTTCATTCTGTTGTAGATAGGGTTACTACGAGTTGAACATGACTTGACAGCATCTAACACCAACAGAAATACAAATATTGCATGCTTACTCTAATATGCACATCTAGATTTTTCAAAAAGACACACAAATAGGAGGGGAACTAATCTGATGTGGGGCAGCAAGAGGAGGGACAGGGGCAAGAGAGAGTTTGGGGGGTGAATGGGATTTATGTATATGATTACATGTATGAAAGTGCAATAATGAATCCATTATTTTGTACAATTAATACATAATTTTTACAGAAAGTATTTTAATCTAGAAAAAATATTTTAATCATTTAATAAATATTACTCTAAACAATGGGAGAAGGACCTGGCAACCCACTCCCCGAAAACAATCAGCCATCGGAAACCCTATGAATAGCAAAGAAGCACCTACAATAGTGTTTTGCCTTTTGTACATAGGGTCATTATGAGTCGGACACCGACTCGAGAGCACCTAACAACAAGAACAACAACTCTAAACATGTCATCTTAATTGCTTTTATCAAATTGAAATTACTTGAAATAAACCTTGTAAACCAAAGAACAGTAAAATTTATCTCAACAAAAGTAAGATAGAGGTTGAAGATTAGTTTGTTCAATTCAGTATGTAGTCAGAGAAGAGCTTAGGTTTAACTCTGAAATTAAATTATGCTTTGGAATATCACAAATCAAGTTAGAATTTGGGAATAATATTATTTTGAGTGGATATGCACAGTTTATTCTGAAATAAAAAGAAAATGGGAAAGGAAAAATTTAGTTAACATCTACATTTGGAGAAGCACTCAAATGTAGCACTCAAATGGAGAAGCACCCATAAGGAAGAAAATTCTTGGTGAATTTTGTTTCATATCATATTTGTAGCACAAGACCAGATATGGAAATATTTGTGCTATACAGGGTTGGGCCTGGTTAGTCCTTGGATGAAAGTCCACCTGAGAACACCAGATGCTGCAGACTAGGGAGAAAGACCTGGAAATCCACTCTCCAAACAATAAGTCATTGAGAACCCTATGAATATCAAAGAAGTCCTGGCATAATGTCCTGGTTGGCATAGTGTTGGGGACTGTTTTGTTCTGTTTTACATAGGGTCACTATGAGCAGGACCTGACTCAAAAGCACCTAACAGCAACAACTGGAGAAAATGTTTAAAAATCTTTCTTGTAACATTTAAAAAATTATTGTACATTATCATTATCTATAGTCACCTTACTGTTTAATAAAAAACTAGGACTTAACCTCTCCTGACTGTAACTTAGTACCCCCTGAATACTCTTTCCTATCCCTCACTATTCCCTAGTGTCTCCAGCCTCTGCTATCCACCAGTTTATGTGGTGTTTGTCTTTGTGCATTTGGCTTATTTCACTAAACAGTGTGTTCTCCAGCACTATCCATGGTGTTACAAATGGCAGGATTTCATCTTTTGAATGGCTGAATAGCATTTCATTGTGTATTGATACCACATATTCTTTATCCACTTATCAGTTGATAGACACTATGGTGCAGCCCAGGGGTAGATCATTAGCAAACATACATGAGGCCGAGTTCAACCACAAGTATTGCAAAGATAAATGAATAAATACTTAAACAAAACAAGTCAAAGTAGGTAAGTATAATTACTATATATATAGGCTTACATACATACATATATATGCATATATATGTATATATATATGCATGTATATAACAATCCACCCTTTTCTCTTTCAAGATACAGTTTCCTCTTTTTTTTTTTTTTTCAGTACTGAGGTTGAACCCAGGGCCTCGCACTTGCATGCTTTGTAAGTGCTGTGCCACTGAGCTGCACCTCCAGCCCATTTATTTTACTTTTTGAGACAAGGTCCTGCTAAATTATGCAGACTGCCTCTGGTCTCAAACTTGCAACCTCCTGTCTCTGTCTCCCAAATCACTGGGATTACATGTGTGTGCCACTGCACCGGCTCAGTCTCCTCTTTTCATCACACAGGTGAGCAATATCCTGAATTTTGTCCTTAAGATACATACATATTATCCTTAAGTATACGTGTAGCTTTAAATATTTTTAAAAATTGAATCCAAAAGGTAATGTATGAATTTTCTGAAATTTTCATATGTCTCATAAATTATACACTTGAGCTATGTCTATCTTTACATGGGACATTAGTTCATTCATTTTTATCGTTATAAGTTGTTGGTGCATGCTGTTGAGGCAGATCGGACACATAGTGACCCTCATAGGGTTTTCTGTCTTTTTTTCTCCTTTTATTGGCAAATGATGGTGGGGTATGGAGTAATACAACATTGGCTTTTTCCATTTTGCAACTATTACATCGCTTTTTGTTATAGTTTTATCAACTTACAAGGTTTATGGAAACTTTTGACTAATATGTAGTAAAATTTATATGCACATTTGGGTTATAGTCCTCTATTTTCCCAAGGCACTCATAGGGTTTTCAATGGCTGACTGTTTCCAGATTGCTTTGGGAGTGGATTGCCATGTCCTCCCAATTTTGCAGTGCTGAGGATCGAATCTGGGGCTTCAGGGAATGTGGAGCAGCATTCTACCAACTGAGCTAAACCCAAGGGCTAGGAACATATATAATGTTAAGAAAAATATCGTGCCTTCAAAAAGTCTATATTATTTAAATTATATTGGTAGAGGCTTTCCATTAACAGTGTACTTGAATTTAAGTGAAAAGAATTTCATGTTAAGCAGTTTACATCTTTTAAATTGTTTCTTAAATAAACAAAATACTAACCGATGGAAAGAAAATAACATTTATGCTGAGCTTTTATTCTTCACAGTAATCTTACAATACCAGAAAATTTGCAAGATAAGATTAACTCTGTGTTTGACTAACACCATAGCGTCATGCTGGTTCCAGTGCACTAGTTTTCTATAAAGGGTTGTTCCAGCAGCCTGCATCAAAGTCCTCTAGGGACTCATGTGAAAATGCACGTATTTCAACATTGGCATAAACATCTGACCCAAAATCTCTGTATTGTCATTGTTAGGTGCTGTCGAGTCGTGTCCAACTCATAGCGTAGGTGGTGCATATTTTAATAAGCCCCATGGGGGAGTCTGTACATGCAAAGTTTAAACCTCCCTGCACCAAACATTGCTTTTGCAATATTCCTTCATGTTGTGCCCAGTAAGTAAGAGTTAACAACTCCAGATTGGTGCAAAGCTCTTTTAAAAAATTAAGTCATAAGCATAATCTATTTTTAGATTATATATTTTTGTCTTGCCAAAATCAGTGGAAGAACTGGAAAACCAAACAGAGAAACACAGACTCTCCCTAGAGAAGCTAAGAGAGTGTAGCATAAATAAAATATCAGCTTCTTCAAGGTAGACTGTTCTAGTTTACTAATACACAAGACTCTCTTGTCAGGCATCACATTCAGTTATTAAAGTAGTTGCAACGGAATCATCTATAAGTCAATGTTGATATCTAATGGGAAGAAAATACAATATACTACCTCCACCAGAAAAGGTAGTCATCATTTATTTTTAATGGCAATGCCAATCTGGTGTTAGTCTAGCTAAAGTCCCTCCATAAGCATGTTATAAAAACACAGATAAAATGCAATAAACAAAATTTTGATTTAGGGAAAGCAAAAGAACAGAGCAATGAAATGGCTCCAACCTTCCTGAACATCAGAATTTTGTCTTCAAGGTCTTAAAACTCTAAGTAAAATCTAAGAGGATACAAATATGACTTGGTAATTATAATCTCATTTAGCCTGATTTATATACAGAGGCACTAACAATTTGCAGAAAATACTTCTTAGAGTGAAGCATAAGTAAACAGTAGAAATTTTCTCAATAGATACAACAAAAGCATTTTATTGCAAAACTTCTTCAATATATCTAAAAATGTTAAAACAAGGTTTTCCTGAGAAAAGAAGGTTTTGCATAATTATTGATAATTATAACTACTTAGTACATGAGGAAAATACCATAATATTGAAAAAATAAAAAAGCAAACATCCTACATGCAATGTGAATTATTAAATTTTATATTTTTCAATGTGTTCATAGAATCTTATACTGTGTCATATTATAATGCTAGAATTGGAAGACCATCCCTTCTAAGTATTCCATAACTAAAAATTATTATCTTCATTATTTGTTGCTTTTTGCAAAAGCTATATAAATTTATGAAATTGAGTACTTTGATCTCATTAAGTTACACAAATTAAATAATAACCACACCAACAAATTTGACAAAATAACATTACATGTATTACTATAGCTACTGTAGAGTTGTAAACTTACTCACCATCACTAATATAAAGCACTTAGCTTACCAAAAAAACGGACATTTTAATCATAGTTATGTATGCTTCTTGGGTGCAATAAACCCAAGAATAAAGAGGGAAAAAACAATTTCTTTATTATGGGTCTCCATCACATCACTCAACAATCATTTCCTGTAACAGAAAACATTTAGCAAATATTACATAAAATATGAGTAAGGGTGGAGATGTAGCTCAGTGGTACAGTGATTACCTAGCATGTGTAAAGACCAATGGATTTACTCCCTAACACTTGCAAATATTTGTGTGTGTGTGTGTGGTATGTGTGTGTACATGTGTGTATGTGTGTATGTTGGGGCTGGGATTTAGCTCCGTTGGTACAGTGTGGTTCTGCACATTCTGAGGCCCTGGGTTTGATTCCAAGGTCAAATGAAAATGAGAGAAGAACCTTGGAGCCCACTCCCCAAAACGATCCCAACATACTCAGCCATTTAAAACCCCGTGAATAGGAAAGAAGCACACATATTTGCCTGGCATGACACAGTGTCCTGGAATGTTTCATTCTGTTGTACATATGATTGCTATGAGTTGGACCTGACTTTATGAAACCTAACAACAACAACGCATACATACACACACACACACACACGCACACACACACACACACACACACACACACACGCACACACACACTCACAAACACACAGAGGGTTCTCTGCTATTCAAAGTGTTTTCAAAGGCTTATTGTTTTGGAAATGTTTTTTGGAGGGGGTTACTTGGTCCTTCTCCCATTTTTGTGGAGCTGGGGATCAAATCCAGGACCTCAGAACATGCAGAGCAGCATTCCACCAACTGAGCTAAACCCCAACATAAATATGTACTTGTTATTAGGTGCTGTTGAGTAATGTCTGAATCAGAGACTCTCATAGGGTTTTCAATGGCTGTTTTGAGATTGCCTCTGGAGTGGATTGCCATATACTTCTCCAGTTTTTGTGGCGGTGGGGATACAACCTGGGTCCTCAGAGACTGTACAGCAGCACTCTACCAGCTGAGCTAAACCCAAGTCATATATATAGACACACACAAACAAATGTATATGTGCACACACATTTACAGCTATATGTATGTATATATATGGGCTGGGATTTAGCTCAGTTGGTAGAGCGCTGGGCTGCAGTCTCTGAGGTCCCAAATTTGACTCCCAGCACCGCAAAAATGGGAGAAGGACCTGGCAATCGACTCCCAAAGCAATCCCGAAACAGTCAGCCATTGAAAACCCTATGAGTGTCCTTATGAGTTGGATACTGACTCGACAGCACCTAACAACAAATTGTTGTTGCTGTTGTTAGGTGCCGTCGAGTCGAGTCCGACTCATAGCGACCCTATGTACAGCAGATCGAAACACTTGCCGATTCTGTGCCAGGCAAACAATCTTATTTATGTTTAAGCCCATTGTTGCAGACACTGTGTTAATCCATCTGGTGGAGGGTTTTCCTCTTTTGCATTGACCTGCTACTCTCCCAAACATGATGTCCTTCTCCAGGGATTGTTCTCTCCTGACTACATGTCCGAAATATGTAAGACACAGTCTGGCCATTTTTGCTTCCAAGGAGCACTCTGGTTGTACTTCTTCTAGGACAGATCTATCGGTTCTTTTGGCAGTCCATGGTATATTCAATAGACGTCTCCAGCACCACAATTCAAAAGCATCAATTCTTTTTCTGTCTCTCTTGTTCACTGTCCAGCTTTCACAACCATATGATGCCACTGAAAATACCATGGCATGAGTCAGACGCACCTTCGTCTTCAATGTGACATCTTTGCTTTTCAATACTCTAAAGAGATCTTTTGCCACAGCTTTTCCTAGAGCAATGCGTCTTTGGATTTCTTGACTGCTGCTTCCACGGGTGTTGATTATAGAGCCAAGCAAAG
>VMDO01038279.1:0-13613 GCA_007922755.1 Pedetes capensis
ATTCCCGTGTCCTGTGACTGTCCTGTGGCCTGCCATTGGGCAGGGCCACCCCATGGCGGGATGTCACTGGAGAGAGTTCCCTGTAGTGAGTGGGCATGGCCAGAGGCCATCGTCCTGGCTGGAGGCAGATCCGGGGCCCTCGGGATTGGAGAATGTGGCAGTGGAACCCGGTTGTGGGGGACAGGTGATCCACCTCATCGGGAATCGCAGGAGGGTGAGGGCATGTCCTGTGGCCTCTAGTGGCCATGCAAAGTTCCCATCTGTTTTGTCATCCGGTTTTCTTCAATGGTTTCAGTAACTGTTTCTCTTCAATAAATTCCATGGATGTTGCAGCTGAGTCTCGCCTCTGCTGGGGGAATGGGGCGTGGGGTAAGAGGGGCAGTGGCAATGTGCTCACATTGGGCAGTGGGCGGGACAGGGCTGTGAGGGGCTGTGGGTGGATCGACACCAGAAGCAGCCTGCGCAACTTAGAGAGAACCTATCTCAAAAAAAAAAAAAAAAATTAATAAGATCCTGGGGACGCTTGCCTCCCCCACACAAGGACTTCTCCAACCTCCAGTACCGGGAAAAACCGAAGCCGACAGGACATTAAAGGGAGAATGAGTGACAACAGGCAAGACCAGAGGCCCCATGATCGCTGTCAGTGCTGTGGGAACCCAAGGCGTCGGACCTGGTGCATAGAGCTGAGCCAACGTGTGTGAATGTGAGATGGTGTGTGAGCATTTGTCAGCACCTGCGTTAGTGATTGTGCATGAGTGTCTGCGTGTGAGCATCATATCAGCTTGTGGGCACGTGCTAATGTGTGTCCACATGTGTGAACAAGTGTTAGTGATTGTGTGTGTTATGACTTTGTGTATGTGTGTGCGCATGAGCGAGTGTGTGAGATGGTGTGTGAGTGAGCATGTGGAATGTGTGTGAATGCTGAATGTGTGTGAATGTGAGTGAATGTGTGTGTTGGGGTGTGAGGGTGTGTGTTGGAGCTATGTGTTTTGAGCACACAGGTGAGTGAGCGTGTGTGTGACCGTGAATGCGCGCACGTATATGAGTTTGTGAGTGGGTGTGCGGGAACAGGCGACTGTGTGTTAGTGTGTGTGAACAGCGTGTGAAGAGGTCTGCGAATTTGTGCATGTGCATGTGTCAGGTGACTGGTGGACATTTTATTTCTTTAGGGAATGAAGCAAGAGAGATGGGAAGCAGACCGAGCAAGGCAATCGGCTTCTCCACAAAACCGCTGCGAGGCTTTTGGCAGCCCTGCACTGGCAAGCCCTGCAGCTGGGCCTGCCAGCCAATCACTCATTTCCGCTTTCCAGGTTCTGCCCGCTGTAGGTTTCTGCTCTTGTTCTGAGACCGGACGTGAATACCCTCGCCTGAGTCTCCTTGTGGACATGTGTTTTCCTTTCTCCTGTGTAAATAGCTGGGAATGGCGGGGGTGGACCGCACTGTAGGAATATATTTAACTACCTAATTAACTGTGCACAGATTTCCTAAGCAGCTGTGCCGATATATGCTCTCATTACAGCAGCAGCCATTTCTCAGTCTCCTCCAAAATCCCTTGTGTTGTCAGCTTTGAACTTTTAGCCCTTATATTGCATAACCCATGTGGCGTCTCAGTGTGGCGATAGCTTGCTTGCATTTGGTGAGGAATTTCAGCGGTGTTTCATATGCTTGTTAACTATCCCTCCTTCTCCCTTAGTGGAGGGCCTGTTCAAGTCCCTTAACCAGTTTTCAAGGGGGAGCGTTGTCTTCTTTATTACCGAGTTTTGAGAGTTGTTAGAGTACTCTGGACTCAAGTCCATTGTCAGATGTATTTTCTGGGAATAATTTTTTTGACAGTCGTGTATTTCCTATCTACGTTCTTAACGGCATCAATTCAAAAGCAGGTTGATTTAATTATCATGAAGTCTATTTTATCATTTGCTTTCCCTTACGACGAATTCTTTCTGGGTCCGCTGTACAAAATGCGTACGTGACCCACGTTTGCAAAGATACTGTCCTAAGAAAGTTTATTGCTAGAACTTCGGTAGTTTTAGGTTTATAGTTTGGTGGTGGTGTTGTTAGGTGCCGTCGAGTCAGCATAGTGAACCTATGTACGTACATACATAGTGACCCTCCGTACAGCAGAACGAAACACTCCCCGCTTCTGTGCCAGGCACACAATCTTTTTTATCTTTTAGCCCATTGCTGCAGACACTGTGTCAATCCATGTAGTGGAGGGCTTTCTTTCTTTTCGTTGACATGCCACTCTCCCACACATGATGTCTTTCTCCAGGGACTGGTCCGTCCTGACTACATGTCCAAAATACGTGAGACACAGTCTAGCCACTCTGGTTGCACTTCTTCTATGACAGACCTGTTGGTTCTTTGGGCAGTCCATGGTCTATTCAATATTCACCTGTAGCTCCAAAATTCAAAAGCATCAATTCTTCTCCTGCCTCTCTTGTTCACTGTCCATCTCTCACAATCATATGTTGTGACAGGAAATGCCACGGTGTGAGTCAGGCTCACCTTTGTCTTCGATGTGGCATCTTTACTTTTCAATACTTTAAAGAGATCTTTTGCTACAGCTTTTCCCAGAGCAGTGTGTCTTTTGATTTCTGGACTGCTACTTCCACGGGTGTTGATTGTAGAAACAAGTAAAGCAAAATCGTGGACTGCCTCACTCTTTTCTCCATTTACTGGGAAGTTGAATACTGACCCAGGTGGAAGGATTTTTGTTGTGTTGATGTTAAGTCGCAATCCATACTGAAGGCTATGTTCTTTGATGGTTCTGCATCGGTAAACGTTTCAAATCTTC
This sequence comes from Pedetes capensis, assembly GCA_007922755.1. Lineage (NCBI taxonomy): Eukaryota > Metazoa > Chordata > Mammalia > Rodentia > Pedetidae > Pedetes > Pedetes capensis. The sequence goes on from VMDO01038279.1 coordinate 2,795, forward strand.
TTCACTTTCAGCAAGCAGAGTAGTGTCATCTGCATAACGCGGGTTGTTAGTGAGTCTTCCTCCAATCCTGATGATGCCGCGTTCTTCTTCATAGAGCCCAACTTCTCAGGTTATTTGCTAAGCATAGAAATCGAAGAGATAGAGTGAAAGGAGACAGCCCTGACACACACCTTTCTCAACTTTGGACAGTGTTTCCTTGTTCATTCAACAGACTGCTTTCTGGTCCATGTGCAGATCCCTCAGGAATACAATAAGGTGATCTGGTATTCCCATTCTTCGAAGAGTTATCCATAATTTGTTATGAACCACACAGTCAGATGCCTTTGCATAGCTGATAAAACATAGACATCCTGCTGATACTCCCTGCTTTCAGGCAATATCCATCTGACCTCAGCAATGAGATCCCTGGTTCCCTGCCCTCTTCTGAATCCGGCTTGGTTTTCTGGCAGTTCCCTGCCCATATACCTCTGCATTCCCCTTTGAACGATCTATAGTAAAATTTTGCTTGCGTGTGATATTAATGATACCGTTCGACAGTTTCCCTTTCTTGGGAATAGGCACAAATATGGATCTCTTCCAGTCATTTGGCCAGGTAGCTGTTTTCCAAATCTCTTGGCATAAACATGTTAGCACCTCCAGTGCTGCATCTGTTTGTTGAAACATCTCTGTTGGTATTCCATCAATTCCTGGAGCCTTGTGTCTCGCCAGCCAATCCCATCAAGGCAGTTTCCACTTCATCATTCAATACCATTGCTTCCTCTTCATATGCAGACTCTTGAAATGCTTGGTCATCTACCAATTCTTTTTTTGTATAATGACTCTGTGCATTCCTTCTTTCTTCTTTTGATGGTTCCTGCCATCGTTTAATATTTTCCTTATAGAATCTTTTACCGTTGCCACTCGAGGCTTCAATTTTTTCTTCACTTCCTTAAGCTTGAGAAACACAGAGCGTGTTCTTCCCTTTTGGCTTTCTGTCTCCAGCTCTTTGCACATGTCATTACAATATTTGTTTTTGTCTTCTCCAGCTGCCTTTTGAGATCTTCTGTTTAGTACCTTAACTTCGTCATGTCGTCCTTTTCCTGTAGCTACTCGATGTTTAAAGGCAAGTTCCAGAGTCTCTTTTTAACATGTAATTCGGTCTTTTCTTTTCTTCCTGTCTTTTGCTCTCTTCATGAATGATATCTTTGATGTCCTGCCACAACTCATCTGGTCTTCTATCATTTGTGTCTAATGCATCAAATCTGCTCTTGAGGTGGTCTCAGAACTCAGGTGGGATATACTCAAGGTCATACCTTGGCTCTCGTACACTTGTTCTAATTTTCTTCACTTTCAGTTTGAGCTTGCATATGAGCAGTTGATGGTCTGATCGACACTCAGCACCTGGTCTCCTTATGACATTTGATATGGAGCTTTTCCATCATCTCTTTCCACAAATGTACTCAATTTGGTTCCTATATGTTCCATCTGGTGAAGTCCACATGTATAGGCGCCGTTGGTTTTGGTGAAAAAGTATATTGGCCATGGAAAGGTCATTGGTCTGATGAAATTCTATCATGCAATCTCCAGCATCATTTCTGTCACCAAGGCCATATTTTGTGGTTCCTCAGGCTTCTTCTTTGTTTCCACCTTTTGGATTCCAGTCACCAGTAATTTACCAGTACGTCCTGATTGCATGTTTGATCTATTTCAGATTCCAGGAGCTGGTAGAAATCTTCTGTATCTTTCCCGTTTGTGGCCTTAGTGTCGGGTGCGTAAATTTCCCTGTAGGTGTCTGGATGCTATTCTATCACTGACAGCATTGTATTTCAGGACAGATCTTGAGATGTCTTTTTTGATGGTGAATGCAACCTCACTTCTCTTTAATTTGTCATTCCCAGCTTTGTAGACCATATGATTATCTGACTCAAAACGGCCCATGCCAGTCCATTTGAGCTCACTGATGTCTAGAATGTCAACGTTTATGTGCTCCATTTCTCTTTTAACCATTTTTAATTTTCCTAGACTCATACTACGTACATTCCATGTTCCAATTATTAGTGGATGTTCACAAAATTAATTCCAGTATCTTGGGTGAGATGTGGGGATCAAGATGCATTCGAAAAGACTTTCCTTTTGAAAATGATTTGATTTGGGGTGTTGGTCTAAAAAAAAAATGACTGTGTACCTACGGGTCTACTACAAGGCTCCATATTCACTCTGGTATTTCTCAGTTGGTTCTCCATCAGAATTGTCACTTTTCTGTTGGGATTGGTGTTAGTTAGCTTTTTTCATCACTGTAACAAATACTTGAGAGGATCGGGTTCAAGGGGGAAAGATTTATGTTGGCTCAGGGTTTAAGGGTTTCTTTCAGTTCATGGTGAGCTGGATCCATTGCCTTGGGCCTGAGGCAAGGCAGAATATCATGGTGGCAAGAGTGTGTGACGGAGGCTGCTTACTTCATGGCAGCGAAGAAACAGAGAGGGGATGGAGGAAAGGGACAAGGGTCTCAACATGTGTCTCAAGAACATGCCCCAGTGGCCCGCTTCCTACAGCTGGGCCCCACCTTGCATAGTTCCACCACCTCTCAGTCACCCATTCAACATTTGACTCCATCAGTGGATTAAATCATTGCTCAAGGCAGGACCCTCATGATCCAATCACTTGCCGAAAGCCCCACCTGTGAGCACTCCTTGCAGTGGGGACCACGTCCACAATGTGCGCGCCCTTTGGGTGGACACCGTACACAAACCACAGTGGGATTCTTCCTTGTTGTTGTTGTTGTTGTTGTTGTTGTTGTTGTATTGTTTTATTTCCCCATCATATTCATGGCTCCCTTTTAATTCTGGGGGAGCGTTTACTTGCAATAGGTATGCTTATAGATATATTTAGGTGCCCATCTGCTAACTTTCTTTTCCTTGCCGTCTGTGGGCCTTCTGGAACATATTGTTCTTGCTTATGGGTCGGGTTTTTCTCCTTCTCACGTCTAGAAATGTTTGCATAGAGGCTGGGCATTTTCACTGTTGCGCTGTTGAGTGCCTTGGTCTTTCTTGTTACCCTTCAATGTGCGTCCGTTTTCGTGTCACCGGCTAGTTTGTTTCCTCACAGAGCAGGATGAGCCTCCCCGGACTCGTTTGTGAGCCTGGCTGAGGTGGATGTTGTCAGGCTCCCCGAGCCTTTCTGCTAAGGTGCGGCCGTTCTGGGTTCTGTACCAAGTGTCCCGAGGCTCCGTTTCTTGTCTCCGAGATGGCTGGTGGGAAAGGTCGCATCCTGGAACACTGTGCTATGTCTGGTGGTTCTCCAGCTCGCAGTCCTCCAGAAGCGGTGCTGTGCCCAGTCTGGGGTGCCTCCATCTGAGTGTGGAGAGCTCAGCGTGCAGCCAAAGACTCAGTGAGAGCCTTGTGGAATGCTCGGGAGCTCTTCCTGTGCCTGGTTCCCTTCTCTCCAGAACAAAGACTACAGGGCTAGATGCCCCAGTCGTCCTGAGAACACAGCATTCTTCCTGCATTTCCCGCCCCCCCTTTCCCATCAACTGAGAAGTGCCTCCAGGACAGGAGCTGAGCTGAGGTTTGGCCACACTTCCCTTGTTTCCCTTCTCTCACAGCTCACAGTCCTGGCAAGCTCCCCAAAGTCAAGGTGCTCACCCAGCAGTAAATAAGGTTGAATGGCCAATGGTACTTGGGGACTGGAGAGAGGAGAGGAGAGCAGGTTCGCAGGGAGGTCACATGGGGCCCTGAAGGCCCGATAGTGCCCAAGGTTTGGACTTCGGACATCTGCCCCAGATTTGCAGATGGACCCCTGCCTGTACAGGGAGGACCACTGTCCAACAGATTTGTGAGGGGCAGGGATGACCTGCACTTGCCTATGAACCCCCAAGGTCAGTAAGGGAGCAGGGCTGGGGAGAGACGGAGGGGGCACTGAGCCACAGCCAAGGTAGCTGCCGAAGCACTAGGTGAATCCAGGGACCACCGAGTGCTCTCGTCTTCTGAAGGTAGCGGGACACAAGAGTCGGGGGTCAAGAAGATTCCTGTTGGACAGAGTGTCCCTGCAGACCTTTGCCAAATGATGGATTTGCTTGGCCATCAGCCGGTCTCTAAAGGCAACTGCTCTTGTCAGCTGGTGCCACTCCTTCCCACCAGTGCCTAAAGCTTTAGACCATGAGGTCGTCCTACGCCCCCCAGGAGGGAGGGCCTGCGGTCCTCCCAGAGGCCTTCTGCTGCTGGCTACCTTCTCTGCTGTGAGATGACACTGTCAGGGAGTATGGGAGGATGATGCCCTCAAACAGGCCCCATTTACCCCAGATCAGCCAAAACAGATCTTCCCAAAGGACACTTCATCCCTCAGACATCTTGCTTGCTGTCAGCTGTGACTGCTGGTTACAAGTGACCAAACAGACTGCTCGCCATCCCTTTGACTACAGGGAAATTTTCTTGTGGAATCGCCAGGGTCCCTGATCATACCCAGGGGCTGACACATTCATGGTTCGGAAGATCATAGGCTGGTCTCCCTTGTGGCCGTTTGGAACATTATAGAAACTGCCTTGCACAGAGGCTCCGGGAAGGACATAAAAGAAGAGTCTGACTTTGGGAGCCCAACAGGGCAACACAGCAAAGCAGACACGCATGGCCAATTCCAGCCAAATGCTCCAGTTTCCTTGTCAATCAGCATGCCAACACCGACTTGGAGTATGCGGGGGAGGCCTGAAGGGGACCCCGAGCCGGTGCAGGAGGAAAGAGCCAACCTATGGCGAAGAGCAGGATAAAACCTGGGCGATCCGAGAGTCACAGGCGAATGAATCCCTCGGGGCTGCTACGAACAAACACAGACAAGGGGGCACGAATTGACAAAAGTACTTTCTCACACTTCTGGAGGCAAGAAGGGGGATCAAAGTGTCATTACTGTTGGTGCCAGCTGGAGGCTCTGCAGGAGAGCGTGTTGCATTCCTTTCTGCCCGTTTCTGGTGGCCTGAGGCTTTCCTTGGCTCACAATAGCATCACCGCAAATGTCACACAAGATCCCCCCCAAGGAAGTGCCTGTCTCTATGTCCAAATTGCCCCTTTTCATAAGGACACCCACCATGTTGGATCTGGGACCCACCCTACTCCAGTGTGACCTCATCCAAATTTAGCCAATTACACCTGCAGCGACTCTATCTCCAAATGAGTTCACATCCTGAGGTAGCGGGGGCTAGGACTTCCTCCTGTGAACCTGGTGGGCACACAGTTGAACCGATTACACCAGGACCACGGCTTCTCTCGGCAGAGGACTGGCACAAAAGACCCTGTACCCTGAGTGCGGCCGTAGGGAGCCCTGGAAGCCGTGGCCCTCCCTACACATGAACGCCAGTCGACTCCTGAGGCACCAGCCAAACCCCATGGCTTAAGTGGAAAGGCCCAGCAGGCACAGGGGCAGAGCTGGCAAGGGCAGCATTGCATTTCCAAAATCTCCTAGAGGGAAGAGTCAGCCTTACCAATGACACTGCCTGGGGAGGAGTCTGAGTCTGTCCCTTGGACCGAAAGAACCAGTGGTATGGTCGCACACATGTGTGGGTGGCCCCATGCACGGGAACTCACCACACACGCGTGTGCACACACGTGCACGCGCACACACACACACACACACACACAGGAACAAAGAGTGAGGGTGTCTTGGCTGGAAGGGGATCTGGGGGAGAAAAGATGGTGGCTCACTTTAGCTGGCCGAATGCTCCCTGGGATCCAGGGGTGGGCTCAGCTTGCTAGGAAGGTCATTTCAATCCCCAAACTAGGAAAGAGGAGAGGCTCAAACCCCTAGACCTGTGAGAGACGTATTTCTGTCCCTCCTCAATTAACCAGACTCAGGCATCTTGTTCTACCAACACAAATGCACAAGGACATTCAGACAAGGCCCCTTCTGGCTGGGCACCCACTTGACATCTTGGGGCGGAGGCCCTGATGCCCAAACGCGAAGAACCAAACCAGCCTCTATCCGGTGAAGACATGCAAGTCACTGCTGCTGATGAGACTATGAATGGAGGGGATCCTGGGGTCTCCTTTTGAGTTGTGTGGCCAGGCAGAGGAAGCCCATGCAAGAAGGAGTAGGTTCAGAAGAGACCAGGAGGAGGACACCAACACAGGAGGTTTTGAGGGTGGGATGTAGCGCCCAGAGGAAGGAGCGAAGACGAAAGCTAAAGGTGGGAAGGAGCCAAGTGTGTTGGAGGCCAACCAAAAGGGCCAATTCAGCAGGAGCCTGGTGAGAGAGGCTCCGGGCAGAAGGCACCAGAAGAGAACCAGAGGAGAAAGCCAGCTGGGACAGGGGCACTCACCAGGACGGAGACCTTGGGTTTCCTCCAAGGAGATGGATGTCCACGGGGAGAACACCCCCCCTGCCGAGAGGCAGGGGCGGGGGAGGTATTGCAAAGCAATTTCTCTGGCTGCTGTGGTCCTGGAGGTGGAGTAGGGAGGGGCTGGAGTGAAGGCAGATAGAGCAAGAGACAGGGCCAGGGAGTGTGGAGACGTAGGTAAGGGTGGCAGTCACAGGCCAGAGTCAAAACCCTCTGGTGACGGGTCAGATTTTGGAGTGAGAAACCGAGGAGAGGAAAGAGAGAATCCTGCTATCTTTCTTTGAGCAACCAGGTGGAAGGCAGAGCCCTGCGGGCATATGGGGCAGCCCTAGGAAGGAGCAGGTGTGCTGAGGAGGACAAAGCACTCCGGTTTGGACGTCTGAATCCTGACATTCCCATGGTGCGACCAAGTGGGTGATGTGACGTGCATGGGCAGAGATCAGGGATGGGGTCACATTCAGACACAGAACTTTCCTCAGAGGCACCTAATGCCCCAGACCTGAGGCGCGGAGCCCTTCCCCACCATGCTGAGCTTTAGCAAAGGAGGAGGAGCGTGGCATGCAGACAGGGGAGCAGGAGGAGGAGGGAGGGAGGAGGGAGGAAGGAGGGAGCGAGGGAGGAACAAGGACAACGAAGACTCAGGAAGACAGAGGGGAAGTCAGTTCAAAGGTAAGGGGAGGTTGTCACAGAAGCCAAAAAAGAAAAAGGGCTTGGAGAAGGAAGGACAGCCAACTGTGCTGAGAGGTGCAGACAACGTGGGCAGAGATGTGAGAAAGGAAAGACAGTTGAGGTGTCACAGCCCAAGCTCTGGTGAAAAAGGAGGTTAAGAGCCTCCCCAGGTGAAAGGGATCATGGGGTCCTAGCTCTCCCTGGGGCACTGGGCAGGTAGCAAGCACTGTTCAAGGGCACTGTGAAATACTGTGAAAATCAATACTGATGTTAACAATAAGATTTTTCTATAAGCACTCGTTCTGATGTTTATCCTCCTGTGAATAAGCAAAGATGTTGGGGAACGGGGTGATCTGACTGCCTAGCTGGCAGCTGTTGGACTCTCTCTTGCCACTCCAGTTGCCTCGAGCAAAGGACTCTCAGTCAAGCAGCCAGCCGAACTACCCTTATACCAACACCGGTGGTTTTGAACCCCTCCTCAGGTGCCTTGAGGAAGCCACATGACAATTGCAGCTGCAGCACAAGTTTGGCTCCTGAAGGCGCGGCCCCAGCCACGACTGTTTCAAGTAGTTTGCCCTTTGCCCTGGACAGTCTGCCATCGCAAGCCTCGGTGAACTCTAGATGGTGCTGCAACCATTTCCACCCACGCCAGAGTGGGTGCAGCTCCCCCGGTGGCCCAGCAGAGGGATCGCAGGGACTGGCGCAAAAAGGGACAATGCTGTGATTGGTGACAACACTCCTTTTCTGGCGGCTATATAAGAAGGCTCTTCAGCTAGAGGCACAATTAGACACGATAAGAGCAGTTTCGAGTGCAATCGCTGCGCACAGACAGACCTGCTACAGAATCCCTCCGGGGAGGGGGGTTGGATATCATCCCGCCCACAAGAGGATATGGTCCTCCCAAGTGGTCTCCCAAGTGGGCAGAAAGCCCTGCAATAAGAAAATCCACGATAGCAGCCATATTCCCTCCATGCTATAGGCTTTGGGCCAGAAATCTCCGATTTGGGGAATTGGCGCCCGAACTACATGGCACAGGGAGAACTCCAGGGAGGACCCCACAGGTTCCACTGCCTCTCAAACAATACAATAGAGACAGAATATTTCATGGAACCATCTCTTTGGGCACTCGGTGTCCCGCTTAAACCCAGGACATTGTGGGGCGGCCCGCCATTTTCTATGTAATCAGCAAAATCTCTATAGACTAAGACAGACTGCTCCTGTGGATTGTGTGAAAACACTGCCACTCTGAGTTCTGTAGGGAGCACTGCCTCCTGCAGTATCGACTTCACCCAGTGGAACTGGGTGTCCACAGTGCAGATTCTACCTGCGAGAACATACAAGGACTTTTTTTTTTTTTTTTGTACAGGGGTTTGAACCCAGGGTCTTGTGCCTGCTTGCTTTGTAGGTGCTGGACCACCGTGCTGCGCCCCCAGCCCATATTCTTTACTTTTTGAGACAAGGTCTTGCTGGATTGCAGGTGTACACCACTGCACCTGACTACAAGTGTTTTTATATGTGTGGAGGAGCGTGTATGTGTGGGATTTTTGTTGTTGTTGTTGTTGTAGTTTTGTACGGGGGTTTGAATCCAGAGTCTTGTGCCTGCTTGCTTTGTAGTTGCTGGACCACCGTGCTGCGCCCCCAGCCCATATTTTTTACTTTTTGAGACAGGGTCTCACTGGGTTGCACAGGCTGCCTCTGATCTCGGGCTTGCCATCCTCCTGCCTCCGCCCCCGAAGCCGCTGGGATTGCAGGCGTACACCACCGCACCTGACTACAAGTGTTTTTATATGTGTGTGAGAGCGTGTATGCATGAGTTTTTTTCTTTTTCATTTCTACTTTTCTTCCTTTCTTCTTTTACTCTCTTCCCTTTTTCTATTCTCCTTCTCCTTTTCTTAAGCTATATATGTGTCTTTGTTTTAATTATTTTACCCTTAAGTCTTAACCTTAATTTTAATTTTGACAGTTATTTCTATTAGCCTCTGTCCTCTACCTCCTCTTTCCCCCTCTTCTGTCACCAGATCCCCCCCCTTTCTCACCCCACAGAAGAGAAACATAATCTATCGCCTCCCTGGCCCCTAGTCCCTTTGGAGTTGGGCTGGTGGACTAAAGAGAGAACCACACAGACAAAAAAGCTGAGAATACACCCAGCTTATAAGCTCAGATAAGCACCAGAGATTCAGCACCACACAATATCAAAGGAATAACAGAGGGAGAAGTTCTGCACACTCAGGAGAGACGAATTCTACTTCCCAGACCATATTATGGGCAAACAAAGTAAACCTTCAAAAAACACAAACGGGCAGGATGGATCTGAAGGACCCACAGAGCAAAGCCCCCCAATAAATAACTCCAAGGACTCTCAATTCTTAGAGATCTCTGATTCGGAATTCAGAGTCATGGTTATAAACATGCTAAGAGAAATTAAAACGAATAGTACGAGCACCCTGGAAATCCTTGAAAAGAAGGTATCTCACTTGGAATCCGTTCTATCATCCCAGTTAGAAGTGATAAGGAAAAACCAAGCAACTCTCCTTGAAACTCAATCCAAGTTAACTGAATTGAACTCAGCTAAAGAATCCTTTTCATCGAGACTGGGTGAATCTGAGCTGAGGATTTCCGATTCTGAAGATGCCATAAATGAACTTAAATACAAACAGTCAGAAATGGAATCAATGATAAAGGTATTTAAAAAAAAGATTTCCAGGAGAACTCAGATAGACTGAAAAAATGAAACTTAAGAATTCGGGGTATCCCTGAAGGAGAAGAAAGATCCACTGGAGGCCTTCAGAATCTAGTAAAGGGTATCCTCAAGGAAAACTTCCCAAAGATAGTACAGGAAATGGATATATACACCACTGAGACATTCAGGACTCCTTTGAAGGCTGACTTAAGTAGATCATTCTCAAGACACGTCATCGCTCGCATGCTGTCGTTAGAGACCAGGGAAGCTATTCTGCAAGCAGCAAGACAGAAACCCCTTATTACTTATAAAGCAAAACCTATTAAAATTACTGCAGACTTCTCCATATCAACATTGAAAGCTAGAAAGGAATGGACACAGGTGATTCAAATCCAAAAAAAAAAAAAACAAAAAAAAACAAAAAAAACACCAATCTCCAGCCAAGACTAATATACCCAGCAAGATTATCTTTGAAAATAGATGAGGAGTATAAGACATTTAATGACATTGATGCTTTTAAATGATATGCAACCACCAAACCAGCACTAGAGAGGATTGTAAAACAACTACCACATCCAGGAGAGTTAAGACAGCCCTATAAAGGAGAACAAAGAACTGGTTAGCTGAAATGAGTGCAACCCAAGAAAGGACCAAAGCAAACATGATTCATAAATCAGTAACAGGTAATGATTGGGTATATAACAATAAATGCTACTCAATAATCGCTATTAATGTAAATGGTCTTAACTCACCAATTAAGAGACAGAGGTTGGCTAACTGGATGAAAAAAACACAAACCATCAATATGTGGTATTCAAGAAACTCATCTAACTCACAAAGACTGGAATAAACTCAGAGTTAAGGGCTGGAAAAATGTATACCTAGCGGGGGGTTGGGCGGGACAAAAGAAAGCAGGTGTTGCGATTCTAATTTCAGATAGATTAAATTTCATTCCAAAACTAATTAGAAGAGACAAAGGAGGACATTACATTTTAATACAAGGAACAATTGATCAAGAATCAATAACGCTCCTTAATATTTATGCCCCAAACATAGGGGCACCTAGCTTTATAAGACAAACCTTATGGAATATAAAGAACTTTATTGGACCAGAATCAATAATAATGGGAGACTTCAATACCCCACTTTTATCAAGATAAAGGTCATCAAAA
>VMDO01038280.1:0-13612 GCA_007922755.1 Pedetes capensis
AATAGGGAATATGTCCAAATACACAATTTATAAAATTCAAGTCAAAAGACTGAAAGGACATCATGCTTAAGACAGTCTTTTTGCATTTACAAACTGAAAAGATGAAAGAAAAATAAGATCATTAAAAAATAATTTGAAGTGTATTTTACAATAGAAGGACAAAGAAACTAAGTGTAACGACTTGAAGTTTAAATGTAAATATAAATTGTTAACATTGAAGCTAAAAAATATCTTAAGACATTGAGGTTTTTTTAACAAACATCATAAGGCACTTCATATAAAAGAAATTTAAACATTTCTCTTGATTTATGTGACTGTGCATATAAAATGGACATGTAGCTTACTCTGTTTAAACGTAAAATAGAAAAAAATAACATGTTTCCTAAAGCTACTATAAAGGGAAAACAAGAACATACATGAAAAGGTCCTCTGAAAAATGTAAAAACTAAACACAAATGCAAAGTACTGCACAAAATAATGACCATTTCCAGCTGGGCAGAGTGGCGCACGCCTGTAATCCCAGTGACTCAGGAGGCAGAGGCAGAAGGATCACAAATTGGAGACCAGGGACAGTCTGTATAATTTAGTGAGACCCTGTCTCAAAAAAGTAAAAATATGGGCTGGGGGAGCAGCTCAGTGGCACAGCAATTGCAAAGCATGCAAGCACAAGGCCCTGGGTTCAACCCCTCCTACCACAAAAAATAAAAGAAGAAAAAATAACAACCATTTCCAAAAAGTAATGATTGCATAATGTTTTTTAATAAGCAGACCTTTATATCAAGAGACATCTGTTTCAAGTTTTCCATTTTACAACTAATAGGATATAAAGAAAGTAAGAAGTATCAACTAGACAAAATGATTAGTGAGCTGTTGTTAAGAAACAACATTTAGCAAAACAAATTATTCCTGATGATATAGTCATAAAAAAACATTTTCCTGTATTGGAAACAAAAATACCTCCAAGTTAACAAAAAAAAAATTTTTAAGTCTTATTAAATATCCTCTCAGGTTGGCACTGAAAATCTATGCCATCATATTTACAAATTTAAAATGTATTCTTTGTCTTATTTAGGTAGTTGTGGTCATTCCATTATAAAGATATAAAATAATAGATGGATAATTTTTTCACATCCATTTTAGTCTTCTCGCCAGTATGAAAACTTACCCATTTCTGTCTTCTGAACAGCAAGAAACTTCTGACCAGTAAAAAACAAACATTTTGTACACTTATCTTCTTTTATTTTTCTACTTAGCTACTAAATTTTAAGCAAATTTCAACAAAATTCTACTATTTCTACGTACAAATTCCATACACAAATATCTTAGTTTCTGGACTAAGTTTCTGAAAATTATACTATGCTAACTACTTTTTTAAATGCATCACCTTTGTCTGTAGTGACTTACCAGTTTCTTTAGAGCTTCTTGCTATAAGTGAATCAAGATCTACTGACTTTGGTCTTAGTGGCAATTGTTCAGAATCTAGCTTTGGTTTTGATACTGGCTCAGTTTCAAATTTTGATGAAATGATAGAAACTTCTCCATTAACCCTGAAATGAGAAAAATAAACATATACAAAATGTGATTGTGAAATACACTTTTTAAATTTTTGATTTAATGACATTAAAGATTTTATAATCAGAGCTCTAAACTATGAATCCCATCATGTGATTCTAATCCACGTCTGACTTTATAGCAATCTAAAACTGTTGAAAGAGTTGCAGACTAGATTCAAGAATATACAGTAATACTGATTACTTTTTGCTCTATAAAACTATTTCCATAAGCATAAACCTTTATCCTAAGGCTCATGACAATAATATGAAAAATGTAAAAACAGTTTGAGTATATTTGCCTATTGCGAATACACAATTAACATTTCCACAATTATTACAGTCTATAGAGAAAATATGAAACAGAAGGACCTCAAGTATTTAGCAATTTAGAAAAGCAATAGAGACACTTAGGTCTGAGGCAGGTAAAATGACAGGCTAATTTTAAATTAGGTGAAACTTACTTGGCTGTAGGAGGTGGTGGAGGAACAGGTTTTTCAGGTCGTTTGGGGTACACAGTCCCAGGAGTTCGCAATAAATTATTGGCTTTGGTAGGTGGAGTAGGCTTTTTGGGTGGGACTTGTGGAGCAGCTGGTTTAGGTTTCTGTTCCAGCAGCAATTTTTCATCTTATGATTAAAAGATATTTAACCAGTTATTAACAATCAAAATTACTTAAAGTTTTCTATTTCTTAAAGTTATTGTGAGGCTAGAAAAATGTGATGCAGACAGACACTAACTTTTATTTTTTATATCTGTGTAGGCATGCATTGCTTTAAAGTTACACTTTACTAGGCCTATTGTAAGGTGCCATCAAGTCACGTCTGACTCATAGAGACCCTCGTAGGGTTTTCAATGACTGACTGCTTTGCGATTGCTTCAGGGTTCTCAGCTTAGGTAGTAAAAAAGTTTACTTCAGTGGCAACAGAAAACACTAATAACCTTCTGATTACAAATAATGCCTGTTTTTTATTATGTTTCCAGCATCATTTGCTTTTAGGGGTGATATTCTACCTCACATGTTGTTGTTAGGTGCCATGGAGTTGGTGTCTGATTCATAGCAACCCTACGTACAACAGGCTAAATAAACACTATTGATAGTGCTTCTCTCCTGTTCTTAGGGTTTTCAATGGCTGTTTTGGGAGAGTGGGTTGACAGGTTCTCCCAAGTCTACAGCACCTGGTGTTCCCAGGCAGTATCCCATCAAAGTACCCGATTCTTCTTAGCTTCTGGGATCTGACAAGGTCGGACGCCAGTGATATGGCTGCAGGCACTTCAAATATAACCATATATAAATTTCTATAAGCAGAATATTATACTTAAATCCAAACAACTTTCTGAAACTGAAATATAAGGAAATGAAAACAAGTAAAACTACTAGGATGGCAAAGAAAATCAAATATTAAAGAGAAATTGAGGCTAGACTGATTAGCCACATAGCAGAAAACATGCTTCTATTTATAATTTTTACTATTATACTAGGAATTTTATTACTATTTCATTTAATAATTTAATGAAATAGATGTTTCCATTTGATGAAAAAGAAAATATACTGAAAAAGAACAATATTCAAATAACTTTATGCCATAGTAATAAAAAACAATTTTATTATCAAAAAGGTATCAAAATTTTGTTACTACATGTGACATTCTTGCTGTATGCTCTTTCAGATACTAAGAAGAAATATTAAAATGGACTCATGTGCACACATAATTGAGATTCACAATACACTAGTCAGAATGTGTCATAAGACACATCCAATAAGAAACTCCTTACCATAATATTGAATTATTTTACTTAGTATTTGAAAAATATATATATCAGGAGACCAAAAATAATTTTATCAAATTCCACATCAGTCAGAAACTAGTGATTATGAAACCTGAGTATCACAGGCCACGGTAAAACTCCTCCTCTAAAATTACAAGTTTTACTTCACAACAACAAAGATACAAAATATTATTGTCTCAATTTTATCGTTTATTTAATAACTTCCTTGGATCACGTGAAAATATAACAGTCTGTTAAAGTTCGGAGCATCATTTGGTACAAAAATCTATTTTATATGGCCTCAAGATATAATAATGCATCAGATAATTATACTACCAAGAGTAAAAGCCTAAACTCCCTAAGTCTGACCATAATCAGATAGAGCCATCAATAGACTTATAAGGGGTTGGGGTTCAACTCAGTAGAGTGATGCTCTGTGCTCTCTGAGGCCCTAGGTTTGATCCCCAGCAGAGCAAAAATGGGAGGGGGACCTGGCAACCCACTCCCAAAACAATCCCAAAACAATCAGCTATTGAAAACCCTGTGATGGTCACCATGAGTCAGACTGACTCAATAGCACCCAACAACAACAGATTTGTAATAGCTAGTCAATCATGAATTTCTAGAAAATACTGAGAAAGACGTTTTATAGAAAATACTAGGAAAAATGTCAATAGTTAAAGAAAATAGATTAATCAAGTATACTATTTGACAGATTTATAAATACTGTGACATCAATTCAATTCTGTAGTGTTATAAAACAAAAGAATACATTTAATATACATGGCATTATGAGTTGAATATGAACTGTTCCCCAACAGGCTCATTTATTGAATACCTGGCCCCCAGTCCATTCCTTGTTCTCTGCTTCCCATTTACCATAAAGTGAACAGCCTCCTCCTCTATATTCTCCCACCACCATGATGTTCTGCCTCACCATGGACCCAGAATCAATGGAGCCAACAACCATAGATTGAAATTGCCTAAACCATAAGCTAAAATAAATCTTTCCTCCTTTTAAGTTATTTTGTATGTATTTTGTTACAGTGACAGTAAAAGTGACTAATATATGGCAAGCAAACCAAGGACATTTATTATTTCTGGTATGTCCATGACTACTGTTGTTAGGTGCCATTGACTCAGGTTCAACTCATAGCGACCTTCACAGGGTTTTCAATGGCTGATTGTTTCAGGATTCTTTCAGGAGTGAATTGCCACATCCTTCTCTCATTTTTGTGGTGCTATATAGATGCTTCAGAAGTCTTTAAAGTGTTCAAACTCTTTGACTTGGTAATTCTACTCATATAAATAAACCCATGCTGTGGACAGTATTTGAAATGTAAGTATATTAATAGTAAGGTTATTTAAAACAGAGAAAACCAGAAATGCCTACTACAAACAATGGTTGAAGAAATTAAAATACATCATAATGAAATAATTAGTCCTTTTTTATTTCTTGAGACAAGGTCTCACTGGGTAGCCCAGGTGGCCTATAACTTGCTACATCAACTATAATATGTTGATTCATTATAGAACTATTATAAGATGGCCATGTACTTCAGTACTTGATTTTATTTTTATTGAGGGTGACAATTATATTACACAAAATTAATTCTTAAAATATGAAAAATTCAGTACTATTACATTGACAATGTTATACAACCACTACCTTTCCCAAATTCTAAAACTCTTCCATTACCCCAAAAGAAAACTGTTTTCATTAATCAGTTATTCTTCATTCACTCCTCCACCCAATCCCTAACAACTAGCTGTCTCCCTTCTATATGGATTTACCATTCTGGATATTTCAGACCTGTAAAATCATGCAATATATGACCTTCTATGGCTCACATTTTTCACTTATATATTTTTGAGATTCCTCCTCATTTTAGCATCTATCAGATTCTCGTTCTTTTTTGTGATTGAGTAATATTCCATTGTGTTTAAAATAATCTGTTTATCCATCCTTTAAAGAATATTTTGATTGTTTCTGTGTTTTGGCTATTTTAACTAATGCTGCTAAGGACAACTGAGCAGAAGTATTACCTTGAGTTCCTGTTTTTAATTATTTTGCTGGATCACATGGTGATTCTGAAGAATCACTTTCATGTAGCAACTAAAACATTTTATATTAGCACAAAGAGCATATAAAGTCTAATTTCTCCACATCCTCACTAACTTATTATTTTACATTTTTTTTAAACTATAGCCATCCTAGTAGGTATGATATTGACAGCTCTCTGCAGTTCTGATTTGCATTTCTCTAAAGACTAAAGATGTTGAACATCTTGTCATATGCTTGTTTTCCATTTGCATATTTCCACTTGCATATTTCCTTTAAGAAAATACTTTCAGTCCTTTCCCCATTTTTAACTGTGTTATTTTCCATTGTTGAGCTATAAATGTTCTTTATCTATCTCACAGAGTAGATCCTCATCATCTGATAAGATTTGCAAATATCTTCTCTTACTCGGTAAGTCATCTTTTCAACTTTCTTAATAACAGCCTTTGAGGTACAAAAGTTTTTAATTTCAATTCAGTCCAATTTGTTTATTTCTTCTCCTATTGAATATACTTTCGGTGTTGTATTCTAAAAAGAACGAACTTTTCTATATTCATAATGCTCTGGCATCGTATATGTGGTACTTTATTTCCACACCAAAATTCCCACAGTAACCAATTCTCCAATTCCAGCTACATAAACTACAATTTCACCTGGAGTGAGCATCAGATTCCACAAATTAAGTGCTCACTTCCACAAAACTGTCTCCACTTTAGGTGCCAGTCCTAAGCCCAGGCCTCCCATACTGGTCCATCATTCTGAGCAACTGGCTACAAATTGGGGATTTCCATGACTGCAACTTCAGATTTGATATTTGCTACAATGCTTCACAGAACTCAAGAAGGCACTTTCTTATTATTACCAGTTTATTACAAAAGACAGAACTCAGAAATGGCCAAAGAGAGGAGATGCATAGGGCAAGGTATGTGGGAAAAGGCAGAAAAGGCTGCGCGCCCATTCCAGGAGTCTCACATTCCAAGCACCTCAATGTGTTCACTCAGTAGCTCTTCAAATCCCATCTTTAAGGTTTCTAATGGAGGTGTCATTAGTCTACTATCACTGAATAAATCACTGACCAGTGGTGACTGGGTCAATCTCCAGTCTTTCTCTTATCTCCAGAGGTCTCACGATGAGGTTAAACATTCCAACACTAACATCAGATGGCTGATGGCCCCTCCCCTTTCAGGCTTTACCTGTAAAATCACTTCATTAATATAAAACCAGATGTAGATGAAAGATATTTGTTATGAATTATAAATCATACACCACTCGCCATCACCACTCAAGAAATTCCAAGGGTTTTAGGATCTACGTGCCAGGAACCAAGACCAAATATATATTTCTTATACTATAATATCACACTTATCCTAGAAACCATTATCAAATCCAAGGTCTTGAAGATTCATCTCTATGGTTTCTTCTAAGAGTTTTAGCTCTTATATTAAGGTTACTGATGCATTTTTAATTGATTTTGATGTGGTATAAAGCAGGGTTCCAATCTTATTCTATTGTATATAGCTACCACAGTCATATGAGAATGTTAGTTCTGCTAGAAGCTCACTAGAACCAAGAGGAAATTTAGATTTAAGAAAAAAAGTCCTCTTAGCTACCTGAATTCCAAAAGAAACTGTATTTAAGATACAGATGTTATGATAACTTAAGATACAGAAAAAATTATTTTTTTTCAACTGAAGAGCTAAACTGTATGCTAACAAAATAAAGTACATTCTTTTATAAGTCAGGCACTGAAAGATAGGTATCTCCTGATTTCACTCATATGAACAATCTAAAAAAGGTGATTGATACCCAGATAAAAAAATAAACAGGCAGGCCAAGGTATAGCTTAGTGGCAGAGTACTTTGCCTAGCATGTGTGAACCCCTGGGTTTGATCTGCAGCACTAATGGAAAGAAAGAAGGAAAGAGGAAAGGAAAAAAGGCAGCCAAGCAGGCAGGGAGTAAATAAGCAATCTTTATCTCTACCTTATACACAGATCTGAATCCACAAATAGATATTTGGTGCTTCCCACTTACTCCACACAACTCTTCTAACAGTTCTCAGGCAGATTTGTTACCCATTTGTCATGGCCAGAAGAAAACCTTCACTTCACCTTTGACTTACACCTCCTCCCTTGGCTTGTATGATATTCCTCTCTGATCATTCTCTGCCTATATCTATGACCACAACCTGCCAATCTTCTTTAAGAGTTTTGGTTTATCTACAACTTCTTAAATGTACCATATTCTAAGATTGTGTACTAAGCTCTCTCTCCACTGTCTAAGCAATCTTCTTGAATAATCATACTCATAAATTTAATACGTAGATTCCAGGACAAAACCTTCCAAATAATATAAATTCTCCTCAAAAGTTCACCCCATATTTCTTGTATGTCAAAAGCTGAACTCAAATATATTTCCTCCTAGAAATAGCTTCTATTCCATGCCACCTCTCATTTGCCCCTCTTCACAATCATTGGAATCTAATTAGTCAAAAATGACTAACTGTAGAACCTAAATCACGTAAATCAACTTCCTTCCAACAGATGCTAAATAAATCTCAGTATCTTCAGCAAATAATGTAGTTGATTCACTCACGTCCATTTCTACTTTCATAAAATTACACTAAGCCAATCAGCACAAAGCATTCTTCTTATACATCTTACTGGTATAGAATGGAACATGCATTCAAAGTTGGTCCAAGAAACTGGAAAGGACTTAATTTCATGTTTGTTGTTGTTAGGTGCCGTCAAGTTGGGTCCAACTTTGAAAACCCTGTAAGGGTTTGTATTGTTTTATAATATTGTTTTGGGATTGCTTCAGGAGGGGACTACTACATCCTTCTCCCATTTTTGCAGTGCTGGGGATCAAAGACAGCACTCTACCAACTGAGCAAAACCCCAACTCCAATTCCATGTTTAGGGAGAAGTTTTTCTCTTTTTCCTATAAAATGGACAAAAAGTCAATTGTCTTGCTTTTCACTATTAGCATTCCTGTGACCATTAGTGAAGTCAATCTAAAGATAAAATAGACACTAACGACAGCAATAGAAAAAAGAAATATAATCCAGGCCCATAATGAAATCATTGAGCTATGGGTCATAAGACTCTACTTCTGGACATCTAATTATGTTTTATTATAATTAAATTTTTGTAATTTACTCTTCAGAACCTAAGCACTACATTTACTGACTCATAGGAAAAGTATACTCCTGAGCAAAGAACAGTAACTGAATGCCCATTAATGTCAGGCTAAAATCTATGCCATATGCAGAGGAAAAGAAAATCCTCAAGAAAGAACATCCAACCAGTTCAATTTTTCCATCCCATTCTGCTAATTAGGAATTCAGAATGCATTAGTGCCATATTCCCTGCTTGCTTACTACTCCCTGCTTTTATGGTATATTATCTGATTATGTTCTGCTTAAAAATCAACAGAAAACATAAGGCAAATTTTGGCATTGCTGAAATAATAAAAACTCTGAAGGGAATGCTCTTCAAACAAAAGTGAAAAAAGATTCACTGTGTCTACCAATGAAAGTGTGGAACCATGCTGGCCTTGAGCACTCTTCTATGCTCTTCCTGTGGATATGATTGAGGGAGAAGAGGTACAGACAAAGAGATGAAGGTTATCATTTAAGTGATTTTTGTAAGCCTAATAGAGCTTTAGTCACATTTTCTTCTCCACATTTATATGCCTCCCAACCTAGCATTCCAAAATAAATATGAGTTCTTCCCTTACTATCACACATATTTCATACCAAAGATATGATGAGTACCTTACTGGAAGTTATATAAAAAAAGACTTTACAAAAAGCACAATACCTTGTATTCCAAAGAGTTGATATTATCACTCTCCTGGAACACAGCATGTCTAGCATTCTAGGGACCTCTGGCCAAACAATAGGGAGCAGAACACTGCTAAGCAGTTTAAAGTAACAATGAAAACAAAAAGTATTTTTTATTTTTTAAGTAGAAAAAACAAATCAACCTTACCTTTTTCTTCAGGCTTCAGAGGAAAAAACTTCTTCTCTGTAGCCAACAGTTCAGGCTTTGGAGCTGCGGGGATGAAAAAGAAAGTGAATTCTTCCTAAAATAGTCTTAAAGCACAGAGACAATTACACTGAAAAAGAAAATAGTATTCTAAAAACAACATCAGATGATACCGTGGTTTAACAAAAAGACCAATGTACCAGAATTACTAGGCTCAATTTCTAATCATGGACCAGCCAGTATAACCCTAAGTAAAAACTCTGTGGTCTCACTTCCTTCTTTGTTAAATTCAGCCATCGGAGTTCATATCTTCTGCCATGCCACAGGCCAGTACAACTTTCTGTGATAGTAAAATGTTCTATTTTGTGTCGTCCAACATGTTACTAATGAGGACCTGAAATGTGACTTCTGTGACTAAGAAACTGATTTTCTAATTCAATTTTAAAATCCTCATGCTACCTAAAACAGTAAACCTCCATCACCAACTTGTATAAAAACTACTTTTAAGCTATGCTTGCTTTCCTTGGTATAAAGTGAAAACCAAGGGGGAAAGAAAAACCTGGATTATTCTAAAAAATAACAAATCTTCCAAAAACATTTTACTATACTTGTAAAAAATCAGATATATGGACACAGAACTTATGAAAACAGCCAAAACTGTAAGTCTTGAAGACACTTGTAGGTACACCATAATTTATTCAACTGTAAAAGATTAAAAAAAAAAAAAAAAAAAAAAAAAACACCTTTCATCCTCCTTATTTAACCCTTAGCATACTCTCTGAAAGAAAAGTATGTAAGTATTAGTATTTGCATGAGACATTAAAAAATCAGTTTTATTTAAAAAGGTAGACGGGAGATGACGGGGTGGCACACACCTGGAATCCCAATAACTTGGGAGGTGGAGGGAGGACAATTGAAAATTCAAGGGCAAAGGCAATCTGCACAATTTAGTGAGATCCTGTCTCAAGATAAAAAATAAAAGAGGCTGAGGAAGCAGCTCAGTGGTAACAATGCTTGCAAAGTATGCATGAAGCTCTGGGTTCAATCCCCCAATACCACATAAAAAAAAAAAAAGGAAAAGAAAAAGGAAAAAAAAAAAAAAGAACAGAAAGAAAAAAAAGTACAGGTTTGTCTTTGGAAACACAGAGTAAGAAGGTTTTCCATGCTTTATAAGGACTAAAAATGGACATTCAGAAGGATGTTTAATCCCCACAGCAGCAGCTGATGATATACATCTATGGAGACTGTCATACAGAAAATGAAATAAAATCCAGGGACCGAATCAGATGCAGAGAAAGTGAATACAGAGTAAGGTACAAGAAAAAGATAGATTGGTGAGTTCTGATGTTCAATGAAGCATAAGAATTTAGAAAAATGCCCTCATTTGTATTTAGATTTTCACCGTTAATGTTTCTTATTCATATATATCTCTGGATTTAGCATACTTACCTTAAAATGAATACAACTATATATACAATTGCATTTTATTAAATTTTAAAACTACTGTATATTCTCAATTCTAATCTCACCTATTAAAGAGTTTTAGAGGGACACAAATTCAGATGTGAACTACAATCACCTGTGAATTGGATCTCGCTCCAGCGCTCTATCATGTGAATCCAATCTGCACATGAATCTGATGCATATCTGATTTTGTAGCCCTCTAAAACTCTGGAAAGGATGCAGATTAGAATCAAGAATATATGGTATATTGTAGGCTGAGCATGGTGGTGCATATCTGTAATCTCAGCAGTCAGGGAGCCGGAGGATCATGAGTTCAAGGCCAGCACGGGCTAGATAATGGGTTCAAAGTCAGTCTTGGCTTAGTGAGGCCCTATCTCAAAAACAAATAAATCAAAGCACAAAAACTCTTATTATATCTAGGTATCTAGGAAAACTTTGCAAAGAATATTTTTTGTTCAAAATAAATAAATAAAACTACTGGGGTAGGTGAATATAGTTGTTGTTGTTGTTGTTGTTGTTCGGTACCGTCAAGAGGAGTCCAACTCATAGCAACCCTATGTACAGCAGATCGAAACACTTGCCGATTCTGTGCCAGGCAAACGAGCTTCTTTATGTTTAAGCCCATTGTTGCAGGCACTGTGTCAATCCATCTGGTGGAAGGTTTTCCTCTTTTGCGTTGACCTGCCACTCTCCCAAACATGATGTCCTTCTCCAGGGATTGATCTCTCCAGACTACATGTCTGAAATATGTAAGACGCAGTCTGGCCATTCTTGCTTCCAAGGAGCACTCTGGTTGCACTTCTTCTAGGACATATTTGTTGGTTCTTTTAGCAGTCCATGGTATATTCAATAGACGTCTCCAGCACCACAATTCAAAAGCATCAATTCTTTTTCTGTCTCCCTTGTTCAATGTCCAGCTCTCACAACCATATGATGCCACTGAAAATACCACGGCATGAGTCAGAAGCACCTTCGTCTTCAATGTGACATCTTTGCTTTTCAATACTCTAAAAGATCTTTTCCACAGCTTTTCCTAGAGCAATGCGTCTTTTGATTTCCTGACTGCTGCTTCCATGGGTGCTGATCATAGAGCCAAGCAAAGCAAAATCTTGGACAACCTCAATCTTTTCTCTATTTATTGTGAAATTACGTGCTGACCCAGTTGTAAGGATTTTTGTTTGCTGATGTTTAGTGCTAACCCATATTGAAGGCTATGACCTTTGATCTTCATCAGTAAATGTTTTAAATCCTCTTCACTTTCAGCAAGCAAAGTGGTGTCATCTGCATAACCCAGGTTGTTAATGAGTCTTCCTCCAATCTTGATGCCACGTTCTTCCTCATAAAATCCAGCTTCTTGGATTACTTGCTCCGCATATAAATTGAAGAGATAGGGTGAAGGTATACAGCCCTGACGCACACCTTTCTCAACTTTAAACCACTCAGTGTTTCCTTGTTCTATTCGAACAACTGCCTCCTGGTTCATGTACAGATTTTTCATGAGCACAATTAGGTGTTCTGGTATTCCCATTTTCTGAAGTGTTATCCATAATTTGTTATGATCCACACAATCAAATGCTTTTGCATAGTCAATAAAACATAGATAGACATCTTTCTGACATTCTCTGCTTTCAGCTAATATCCACCTGACATCAGCAATGATGTCCCTGGTTCCCCGCCCTCTTCTGAATCCCTCTTGATTTTCCGGAGATTCCCTGTCTATATACTGTTGCAGTTGTTTCTGAATGATCTTTAGTAGCATTTTGCTGGTGTGTGATATTAATGATACTGTCCGATAGTTTGCACATTCAGTCGGATCCCCTTTTTTGGAAATAGGCACAAATATGGATCTCTTCCAGTCAGTTGGCCAAGTAGCTGTTTTCTAAATGTGTTGGCATAAACATGTTAACACCTCCAGTGCTGCATCTGTTTGTCGAAACATCTCTATTGGTATCCCATCAATTCCGGGAGCCTTGTGTTTCACCAGTTCTTTCAAGGCAGCTTCCATTTCGTCCTTCAAAACCATTGGTTCCTCTTTGTATGCAACCTCTTGGAATGGTTGGTCATCTACCAATTCTTTCTTGTATAATGACTCTGTATTCTTCCCATCTTCTTTTGATGTTTCCTGCATCATTTAATATTTTCCCTGTAGAATCTTTCACTACTGCCACTCAAGGCTTGAATTTTTTCTTCACTTCCTTAAGCTTGAGAAGCACAGAGTGTGTTCTTCCCTTTTGGTTTTCTGCCTCCAACTCCTTGCACATGTCATTATAATATTTGTTTTTGTCTTCTCGAGCTGTCTTCTGAAATCTTCTGTTTAGTTCCTTAACGTCATCATGTCTTCCTTTTCCTTTGGCTGCTTGAAGTTCGAGGGCAAGTTCTAGTGTCTCTTTTGACATGTAATATGGTCTTTTCTTTTTTTCTTGTCTTTTTAAGAACTTTTTGCTTCCTTCTTGAATGATATCTTTTATGTCATGCCATAACTCTTCTGGTCTCCTATCATTTGTGTCTAATGCATTAAACCTATTTTTTGAGGTGTTCTCTGAACTCAGGTGGGATATACTCAGGTCATACTGTGACTCTCATATACTTGTTCTAATTTTCTTCAGCTTCAGTTTGAACTTGTATATGAGAAGTTGATGGTCTGATCCACAGTCAGCACCTGGTCTTGTTTTGACATTTTGTATAGAGCTTTTCCATCGTCTCTTTCCACATATGTAGTCAGTTTGATTCCTGTATGTTCCGTCTGGTGAATTCCACGTGTATAGACTCCATTTATGATGT
>VMDO01038282.1:0-13607 GCA_007922755.1 Pedetes capensis
GCTGGTGACCTACCTCAGTATCTGACCTAACATCCTTGTGACTATTAGATAAAACTTTTGGGATGTGCTACTTGGCAGACTACCAGCTGCCACCAGCCCTGAAGCTAGGAAGGTTATAGGACAGCATCTGAAACCTATAGGAGAGGTCTCCCCACTTTGCTGTAAACCGCATTCCTGATGTCCTGACCAATGAATTTGGTACATGCATTGATTTATGGCTTTATTTTGTTCCATGACTATAGAAATTCACGTAAACACTTCTACAGTTGGACATGTCATTAAGGGCTACCTGAATCTGTGTTCCCAGGCCACGGTTGCACATATCTGGCTGAGCATAAGCTCTCTTACTCCCTTTGGAGCAAGAACTGTGTTTGGCATTGACAAGAACAATTTCAGGTCTTACATGTGTATAATGGGAAAACCAGAAGAAGAGAGAAGAGAGCTAAAAAATATCGGATATAATAGTAGCCAATAACTTTCTAAAATTAGACATCAAAGCACAGTCCCAGGTTACAAGAAGGACCAAGCAAGCCATGGACAAAGTGAGGCGAAGGGAAGAGAAAAGCTGTCCTTAAGTGTATCATGCAAACTGCAGAAAACCAAATAAAAACAGAAGATCTTAGAAAAGGGTAGACAGCCAGAAGTACCTTAGAGAGGAGCAGAGATACGAACAACAGTGGGCTTATGTTCAGAAATCAAGAAGAGTGCAGGGAGGCGCTGAAAGAGCTGGAGAGTCCACACTTTCAGCCTGGGACCGTGCACCTAGCTTAGGAGGAAAGCAGAATTGAAGTTCTTCTCAGACAAGCAAAAACTGAAGATACTGCGAGCAAACTTCTTGGCTTTCAGGAAATATTAAAATAAGTTTTCTTTGTTGTTGTTGTTAGGTGCCATCAAGTCGTATCTGACTCATAGTGACTCTCATAGGGTTTTCAGTGGCTGACTGTTTCAGGATTGCCTTGGGAGTGGGTTGCCACGTCCTTCTCCCATTTTTGTGGTGCTGGGAATCGAACTCAGGACCTCAGACACTGCAGAGTGGTACTCTACCAACTGAGCTAAATCCCAGCCCAAATAAGTTTTCTAGGAGATGGAAAATTATAAGGGTCAGAGTGTTTGATCTATGCAAAGAAGAAGAAACATCAGTCATTGAATAAAGGTTAAAAAAACATGCAACATTAGTTTTTCTTACTTTAAAATAATCTAAAAGATGTCTATTTAAAGTAGTAACAATAACAATGTATTGAGTCATTATAGAACATGGGTGAGTGAAATGAATAGCTGTAATATCACATGGGACAGGGAGGAAGGATTAGGGTTACTTTGTTACAAGATACTTACACTGCACTTGAATTTACACAATGTCATCTGAAGACGGACTTGGATTAGTTCAAAGTGTATGCATTGTGGCTGTAATTCAGTGGTAGAGCAGGTGCTCAGCATTCAGGAGGCCCTGGGTTTTATCCCCAGCACCATGTACACACACATGT
Source organism: Pedetes capensis (assembly GCA_007922755.1). NCBI lineage: Eukaryota > Metazoa > Chordata > Mammalia > Rodentia > Pedetidae > Pedetes > Pedetes capensis. Next base: position 1,485 of record VMDO01038282.1, read on the forward strand.
GCGCATGGCCATGGATTGCAAACTGTGGAAGAAATGGGAAAACAATTTCAAATCTAAATGTAATAGTTATATTGTTGTTGTTGTTGTTAGGTGCCATCGAGTCGTGTCTGACTCATAACAACCCTCATAGGGTTTTCAATGGCTGTTTCCGGGATTACCTTGAGAGTGGGTTGCCACCTTCTTCTCCCATTTTGTGGTGCTGGGAACCGAACTCGGGACCTCATAGACTGCAGAGCAGCTCTCTACCAACTGAGTTAAATCCCAGCCTCAATAGTTACAGAGGGAAAGAATATAAAATGGGGTCATATAGTATACTTAATTAAATTAATGAGGGCAGAAAAACAGAAAAAAATAGAACCAAAGAACAAATGCAATGAACAGAAACTAGTTGCAAGCAAATAGCTATACTAATGCACCTATACCAGTAATGGCTTTAAATGTGAGTGATCTAAGCCCATCAATTAAAAAAAAGATTATCAGTGGATGAAAGTCCAAGATACTATTCTATGTTGTCTACAAGAAACCCACAGTAAGTATAAAGAGACAGATAGATTAAAAGTAAATGGAGGCCAGGCATGGTGATGCATACCTTCAGTCCCAGCGACTTGGGACAAGGCCCTGGGTTCAACCCCCAGTACCACCAAAAAAAAAAAAAGTTGAAACTAGAACAAACATACAAAAGATACTCTCAGACTGCAATGGAATTAACCCAAAATTAGTAACAAGAAGATATCTTGGCTAAGATAAAGCAATTGTCTACCATGGCCAAGGGCCTGAGTTCCATCCCCAACACTGGAGAAAAAAAGTAAGATATTTGGAAAATCCCCAAATATTTGAAGATTAAACAACATGCCTCAAAATTACACATAAGTTAAAGATGTCTCAAGAACAAATAAAATATGTTTTCAACTACATAAAATAATAAAATTTATCAACATATCAACAATAGCAAAAACTATTTAAAGGGAAATTTAAGCACGAAGTACAAACATTAGAAAAAAGTTGATAAAATAATCATCTAAGTTTTTGCTTTAGGAAATTAGAGAAAGAGGAGCAATTTAAATTGAGTAGAGGAAAATAATAAAATTACAGTGGAAATAAATAACATTCAATATAGGAAAACCATAAAAAAAATCAATGAGACACCAAGTGTTACATTTAAAAGAGCTTGCTATAAAACGACAGGAATCGATGCAGTGTGGTCTCCTTAAAGATGCAGAATGTTTTTGTGCAGAGCAAAAAATAGAAAACCGATAAAACAGTGGATTGTTCATTTGGAAGGGAATAACAACCGTACTAAACAGAAAGGACAGACGGCTGAGGAAGTGGTGCTGGGGCAGCTGGTCATCTCTATGCATCTCTGTGACCCTGGACACAGATCTTAAAAATCACATGAAAAGTAACTCAGAGTGGATCATGGACTTAAATACAGAATTTCATGACTTCTAAAAGAAATAATATTTAAAAATCTACGCGACCTATGGTTTGGGGGTAAGATTTTATATACAACACTGGAATCATGATCCATGAAAGGAAACTGGTATTTTGAACTATGATGAGCAAAACAAGTGTCTGAGAGTTATTTATTTATTTTTAAGTTTGGTGATGTCTTTCTTTTTTCTTTCTTTCTTTTTTTTTCTTTTTTCTTTTTCTTTTCTTTTCTTTTTTCTTTCTTTTTTTTTTTTTTTTTTTTTTTTTTTTTTTTTTTTTTTTTTTTTTTTTTTTTTTTTTTTTTTTTTTTTTTTTTTTTTTTTTTTTTTTTTTTTTTTTTTTTTTTTTTTTTTTTTTTTTTTTTTTGTGTGTGTGTGTGTGTATTTGTGTGTGGTACTGGGGGTTGAACCCAGAGCCTCGTGCTTGCATGCTGTGCAAGTGCTGGACCACTGAGCTGCACCCCCAGCCCATGTTTTTACTTTTTTTGAGAGAGGGTCTTGTTAAGTTATGCAGACTGCCTCTGGTCTCAAACTTTCGATCCTCCTGCCTCTGCCTCCCAAGCCACTGGGACTACAGGCATGCGCCACCGCGCCTGGGGGTGTGATTTCTTTTTTATTGGTAAATATGTAGATATATGGCATGTAATACAGTATTTCACATATGCATACAGACATAGTGGAATAGCTAAATCAACCTAATTAATACATACATTGCTTCACATTCCATTGTTTATGGTGATAATTCTTGGAATCTACTCTCCTAATAATTTTTGAAGATGCAACATGGCGGCATGTTGGTACTCCAACTGTTTCATGCTGGAACATTTTGGTCCTTGACCGCTATCTTTGAGAGAGTTCTGGCTCAGTTCTCAACCATTTGCTTGGCACTTGACCACCACACTGAAACCTATACAAGAGGTCATGCTTCCCTATGACCTGTGCAGGTGAAATGAAGGTGAACTTGTCGCTTTGCAAATCAATTTCCAACAGTGAAGACCTGCCCTGGTGCTGTGTGCACTATCTCCTGGGTTTTATTTTTTATGTATGTATACACATACATGGGCTGGGATTTATCTCAGTTGCTAGAGTGCTGCTCTGCAGTCTCTGAGGTCCTCAGTTCGATTCCCAGCACCACAAAAATGGGAGAAGGACCTGGCAACCCACTCCCAAGGCAATCCCGAAACAGTCAGCCATTGAAAACCCTATGAGGATCGCTATGAGTTGGACAGGACTCGACGGCACCTAACAACAGCAACAATACACATACATATGCTGATATACTGCACAGTCCTCATGGTACCCATGAAATGTCCGAGTCCTGGAACTGAGAGAAAGAGGAAAAGAGGAAGAACAACAAGTGAATTAAAAGATACCTAACCACTCAGTGTGTGAGAGACACATGTCTGAATCAGCGTCGCTGTGGAGCTGGCACGGGTAGACAAATTCACAGTACTTCTTGTGGGAAAAAATTGCTCTGCACTTAAACTGGTTAGCACCTGATCAGCCTTCCAGAACAGATTGTGGTTGAGTGCCGAGGTGCCACTGTGTATTGTTATTGATTATAGTCACCATGATATACCATCCCTGTCTTCAACTCACTCCTCCTGTCTGACTGATCTCTGTGTCCTTTAACCAACATCTCCCAAATCCCCCACACCCCAGGGTCTGGAAACCACCCATTTTCTCTGTTTCTACCAGTTTGTCTGAGAAGGCACTTATTGCCAAAAATACAGAAAGAACTCTTAGCACTCAGCAACAGTAAAGCAGCAGCCCAATTAAAAGCGGATAAAAGATCTAAACAGACCTCTCACAGATGAAGATACACAGGTGACAAGTAAGCATATAAAAAGATGCTTAGCTTAACAGTAATTTGTCATTAGATGATTATAAATTAAAAGGCACTACCATCATTTAACTATTAGAGTGGCTAATGTGCAAACTGGGCTGGGATTTAGCACAATTGGTAGAGCGCCACTCTGCAGTCTCTGAGGTCCTGGGTTTGATTCCCAGCACTACACAAATGAGAGAAGGATGTTGCGATCCACACCCGAGGCAATCCTGAAGCAATCAGCCATTGAAAACCCTATGAGGGTCGCTATGAGTCAGACATGACTAGATGGCACCTAACAACAACAACAACATGCAAGCCAAACCAAACTGAAACAAAGCCCCCTGATAACAGCACATACAGGTGTGTCAGCCTGTGCCTTGCTGTGCCCAAACACCTGACGCCAACTTAGGGAGGAAGGACAGGGTTACTTGACTTTAATTCATGGTTCAGAGAAGTTCAGTGCAAAGTGCGGGGAGGCACGACAGAGTGGGGCGGGTCCTATGGCAGAGGATTCATGTCATGGCCTCAGGAAGTGGAGAGGCAGTGACCGGAACTGGGGATCGGAGTAGAGCCTTCAACAGCTCACTCCCAGGGGCCTACTTGGCCAGCTACGTCTTACCTCCCATGGTTCTACAGCCTCCCAAACAGTGTACTGTGCTGGGGATCGAGCATTCAAACACATGGCCTTTGGGCGACATTTTTGATTCAAAACATAGCAGCAGCGGGCAGTGCTGTGGAGGAGGCTCTCATTCACGGCTGACTGAGAAACGTGATGGTGCGGTCCCTTTGGAGACACTTTGCAGTTTCTTATGAAACTAAGGACTGACTGCTCAATCCAGTAATCTGTCTCCTAGGTTTCCACCCAAATGAGTTGTAAAGCTGTGTCTACTTAAATCCTACCCATACCCTGGGTTCAATTCCCAGCCCTGCGAACAAAATAGAAATGTACACGTGCATATTTATAGCAGCTGTGTTCATAATTGTCAAAACTTAGAAGTGAACATGATGTCCTTCAGTAAACAAGGGGACACACACACTGTGTACCATCTGCAGGATGGGTAGGCAAATGGAAAAAGGAGCGAGCTAACACGCCATGAGGAGACATGGATAAACCTTAAATGCATGCTGCTAACCAAGTGAAGCCTGCAGCCGTAGCCCTGTGGCATCTGATCCCATCAGATCTCGGAAGCTAAGCAGGGTCAGGCCTGGTTAGTACCTGGATGGGAGACCTCCTGGGAACACCAGGTGCTGTAGGCTTGGGAGAAGGACCTGGCAACCCCCTCCCAAAAATCAATCTGCCATTGAAAACCCTATGAAGAGCAGAGAAGCACTGACAGTAGTGTTTCCCCTGTTGTACAGAGGGTCACTATGAGTCGGATACCGACTAGAGGGCACCTAACAACAACAACAACCAAGTGAAAGCAGCCAGTTTGCAAAGGCTTCTGGAGTGCATAAACTGCAGGCACAGTAAAAACATCAGGAGTCCCTAGGCTTTTGGAGATAAAGCAGAGGGCCCCATAGGGGCAGGGTAGAGGCTTCTTAGGGCAGTGAAACTATTCTGTATGATACGTTAGCAGTAGATAAATGACACTTTGCCTTTGGGGAAAAAGTATACATTTGTTGCTCACAGAGGAAATCTTAATGTATGTAAATTAAAATCGTTTAGGAAGCCCAGGGATCCAGAGATGGATACAGAACGTGACAAGAAAATCTAAATGTAGTACAAACTTACGAAATAATTTTGCCAAAGGGGATGTACAAAAACATGGCATTGATGGTGGTAAAGTCTGAAAGACTAAAGGCAGAAAATCTTTGCATAAGCATATGACTGCCATCCTCCAAGCTGCCTCTTATAGCGGGATGGGTTAATGATTCTGATGCTGCTGTGCATTCATACTAGAAATGAAAAAAATAAGTGGATGGTAGATGGTAGTATTTAGCAAAAGGAGGAGGCTAGAGAGATCTATGCATTGATGGATTAGAGTTGAAGACGTCAGTATGAGTGCATGCTGTCTTAATATAGATGCAGATGGTTACCCCTGGAAATACAGGTACGGGTATATGCATGGATTACTACTGACACAAGTCTCTCTTCTGTCAGTAGACAGGGCCTAGAATCAAGGATGCTCCAATAGCCATGAACATGGTGAACTCCAAAATCATGGCTGTGCAAATAATTTCCCAAGAAAATGACTCGGCTATCCTTGGGAAAATGACTGAATCCAGGGATAAGTATGAAGTTTGCAAGAGGAGCCTATATCACCTTGTAGTGCTCAAAAGTAAGGAGGTGAGGAGTAAGGAGGGAGACAGAGGCACTAAACTGAAAGTTTGTCAAAGTGATACAGAGTTAAGTGAAAGAATTCCCTCTCCATGGCCCAGACTGGAACAATTCAAGAACCAGGGTAAAGTGGTAGTTGTTGTTGTTGTTAGGTGCCGTCAAGTCGGTATCCGACTCATAGCGACCCTCATAGGGTTTTAAATGGCTGACTCTTTTGGGATTGCCTTGGGAGTGGATTGCCAGGCCCTTCTCCCATTTTTGTGGTGCTGGGAATTGAACTGGGGACTCAGAGACTGCAGCGCAGCACCCTACCAACTGAGCTAAATCCCAGCCCCAGTAAAGTGATAGTAGTGGATTATAACACAAGATATGAAATAATCATCTATACACTGTGTTTGTGCAAATAAGTGGGAGAGAATAACACAAATCCATCGTACAGAAGATTATAAAATAATTTATGCAGATGCTCTGCTCTCAAGGAATTGGAGTCCACCACTCCACTCCCCAAATATGGCCTCATCAAAGTGACTTCTTTTTAGAGTTTAATGCATGGGTAGGGAGAAAAGGGTGGGCCTTTTCAGTAGGGAGATTTGTTCAACACTCCCTCGGGAAGGAGGCTAAGGTGGACATAGACTGTCATGAGTCAATGCTGACCTTAGGTGATGTTGGTATGGTGTCATGAAAGTGGCATCCTTCATCCACGATTCTCCTCCAGAACACAAGCCGAGACATAGCCATGAGAAAAACACTACACGGTCCCCAACTGAGAGTCATCGCACAGAGCAACACATCATCAGTATGCCTCAAAACTGTCAAGGTCATTAAAAGCAGTGGGAATCTGAGAAGCTGTCACAGCCAACAGGAGCCCAAAGAGACTGACATGTGTAATGTACCCATGATGGGACTCTGAAACCTAGAGGAATTGTATGAAGCATGCAGTTCAGCTGACGATGTGTCCACTGCAGTTCACTAACAGTAAGAATACACAATGCCACTATCGGGTGTTAGCACCTGAGAGACCTGGGTGTTTGGTAGGAAGGAACGCTCTGTAGTATCTTCACAATTTTTTTTATGAGTCTTGTTGTTTTTGTTAGGTGCCGTTGAGTCGAGTCCGACTCATAGCGACCCTATGTACAGCAGATTGAAACACTTGCCGATTCTGTGAGTCTAAGGCTGTTCAAAAATAAGTTTATTTAAAAATGTAATAAATGAAAAAACAAATCAGGATTTTCCAACAGAAATTCTAAATATTTTTATATTTCAGAAGATTAAAAATTGCTCATAATGACTTAATAATAATATTATTAAAGTCAATTATCTGTCATGTTTGTTTCAGAAAAGTTCCCGTGAAAATATCTGTATCGGTTTTCCTGTATAAAAGCCTCCTCTGTAGGTGGGCGTGGTGGCACACGCCTGTAATCGCAGTGATTTGGGAGGTGGAGGCAGGAGGATCACAGGTTTGAGGCCAGAGGCAGCCTGCATAACTTAGTGAGACCCTGTCTCAATTTAAAATATAGAAAAGGGGCTTAGGGTGCAGATCAGTGGCAGAGCACTTGCAAACTATTCCTGAGTACCTGAGTTCAATTCCTGAGTACCACAAAATAAATAAATTTAAAAATATTCCCCACAAAACTATATGTGACATATTGTTGTGGTTGTTAGGTGCTGTCGAGTCGGTATCCGACTCATAGAGACCCTCATAGGGTTTTCAATGGCTGACTGTGTCGGATTGCCTTGGGAGTGGATTGCCAGGTCCTTCTCCCATTTTTGCAGTGCTGGGAATTGAACTCGGGACTTCAGAAACTGCAGCGCAGCGCTCTACCCACTGAACTAAATCCCAGCCCCAAAAATGACATATAGGTGTTTCTATTTGTCAGTGAAGAAGTTCTCATAAAGGTTATACTCAATTTCATAGAATAATTGTAAAGAGAGTATTATTAAGATTCTTCTAGTAGCTTTGTAAGTGCAAATGTTCTTGTTAGGTGCTGTCAAGTCAGGTCTGACTCATACACACACTATGTATAACAGAACAAAACACTATCCAACCCTGTGCCATGCCTGGCACCACTGTCAGTGCATCTCTGCTATTCATAGAGTTTTCAATGGCTAATTGTTTTGAGAGTGGGCTGATGGCTCCTTCTCCCAAGCCTACAGCCCCCAGTATTGCCAGGTGGTCTTCCACTGAAGGACTAACCAGGCCTGACCCTGCTTAGCTTCTAAGGTCTGGCGAAATCAGTCGATGGTACAGCCGTAGACAGCTGGGATAGAGGGATTTAACTGACCCACTGCTCATTGACCTTAAGAAAGCCTGCCATCAGTGCTTGTATGAGGTTAGAGATTTCTACTTTATTTTGAAAAATTTTATGATCTTAACTTAGGGAGAAAATTGATCATGTGAAGCAGTACTAAAAGTCTCTGTATGTCAGAAACATTAAGAAACAGCAAAGGTTGGTGTAAGAGGCCTGACAGATGGGCAGCATGCCAATACTAATAAATAAATGAGCCTTAGTGACAATGAAGTATTACCCTGTTTCTTTGGAAGTTTAGATTTTGTATTAACTAAAAGCAGTCTCAGCCAGGCATGGTGTCACATACTTATACCAAAAAAAAAAAAAAAAAGTGATCCCTATTTGGGAATTCTTTTCAGAAATAACTTTACTGACTTGCTACTCAGTCCTTAACCAAAAACACTAAGAAAATTCTACAAGCAATACCATCCATTCATCTGCAATCAAGGAAGCAAAACTGGCTTTTAACCTAGGTATTAATTAAAAGTGGTTTCCTGGAATCTGGTTGTTTCCAAAGTGCAGGACGGTGTGCACATTCTAAGGTGTGCTCAAGTCTGCTACTCAGAAGCCCCTCTTGAAGGCACATGCTTGTAAAGCGCTCTTCTGAAGCCAGGTTCCATCAGGGGTCAGGAGGAGCCTATGGAGTGATAATGAGAGGGGAAGAATCCCATCTGCCTCGGCGTGCACAAAGGTGGTGCAAGTTGGCACCTTCCAAATTCTCCTCCCTACCTGAGTGGTGACTGCAATGCACAATGTAAATGACACGCTGTAGGTTGAGAGTTTGCCCTCCTCACCCCTCCCCTAAGCCTGTGTGTCTGAGAGACTACAGACCTCCCGTCACCTCACGTCACCTTCTTGGACAGTACTTGTAGCAGACACGTGAATGATCTTCAGCGATGATTCCTGTAAAGCCGTGCATTTTGGTCCAGCTGTAGCTCTCAGGCCCCACTGCAGTGCAGCACAGAGTTGTAGAAGGTGCTGTTGTTGTTGTCAGGTGCCGTCCAGTCAGTGTCTGGCTCACAGTGACGCTAAGTACAACAGGTGAAACACCATTGTCAGTGTTTCTCTGCTGTTCATAGGGTTGTCAATGGCGGATTGATTTTTGGGAGTGGGTTTCCAAGTCCTTCTCCCAAGCCTACAGCACCTGGTGTTCCCAGGCGGTCTCCCATCCAAGGACTAACTAGGCCCGACCCTGCTTACCTTCTGAGATCTGGTGGGATCGGGTGCCACAGTACCATGGCTGCAGGCAATGAAAGTGCTGATCAAAGGCAGATGACTATCTGCAAGCTGAACACAGCCGGTGCTAAAGAGTGAACGAATGCATAGCACATTAATGGATACAGCTCTGCTGGAAAACTGTCCTGACACACTGAGCCTTGTTTTTGAGTGTGGTTAAAAAAAAAAAACAAAAAAAAACTGTTAGTAGAATATTGTGACCACGTTGTTGTTGTTAGGTGTCGTTGAGTTGGTATCCGACTCATAGCGACCCTCATAGGGTTTTCAGTGGCTGTTTTGGGATTGCCTTGGGAGTGGATTGCCAGGTCCTGCTCCCAATTGTGACCATAGTTGTTACTATTTTTATACAGGCAAAAACTACGAAGGCTTAAAATGGCAGAAATATGTAAGAGGAATAGTTTGTAGGTGTCAAGGCAAAAATAAAGCACTGTACTTATTGACAGGAGGATCTAGAGGCAGATCCTCCTGATTGTGAATCCTGAAGAAACTCTGGCTAGCTGTGTAGGGGAAGACTGTTGAGGATTGGAGGGCACCAGAAGCAAAGGCTTTGCCACTGAGTTCCACTGCCCCCGGTCCCACCAGCAGCGGACTGTCCCCTGAGCTCAGGAGAGAATGTGTGGTTAGAATCTGAAGGAGTTTCAAGCACGTTCAATGTTTGGATGATAGTGAATACTGAGCAGGACCCAGAAAGCGGGGACTCCCCCAGGTAAGTGACACAGGGTAGAGAAAAATTGTAACTTTGTTGGTAACACAAATAAATCTATCTAGTTGAACACAGCGCAATATTTTATTTTATCTTGAGGGGCAGATACTAACTACTCAGTGTGTTATTTAGTTGCTGCTAATTTACTACCAGTTTCCTTTTGAAGAAAATCAGTATTTCATTTTACTTTAATTTTTAGCATAATAGTTAAGAAAAATATAAGCATTTAAAAACTTAGAATAGGTAGGTCTTTCTAGCCTGTGATTTTCCTCTTCTAATTGCAATAAAATTCCTTTTGATATATCTTTAAAAATTTTTTTTGAAAATATTCAACTAACACTGATGATTAAAGTTTTTTCACTTGTCATGAAAGCTGTTTACCTTTAAGCAATTGAAGTAATTTCTAAACAATACCTGGATTTTTGTTTTCCTCAATTTTGATTTTCGTGTTGCACAATTGCTGCGATTGCCCACGCCTACCTGTCACTCAAGGAAGTGCTCCCTGGTTAGGGACACACCATTACTCTCACTGGTTGCTCAGGGAATGTTCCCAGAACATGATGGGAGGGAAACTTTAACCAGTACCTGCTGTAAAAATGTACCCAGCAGTCAGGAATGTTCTTAGTCGTGACTGTGGTATTAGAATATTAATATATTTAGAAGGGCTTCCATTATGACTGTGGTACAAAGCTGAACACCATAGTCACAATTCCTTCAGCTGAATTTTTCCCCTTTGGAACATGATTTGGCTTTGTCCTTGGATTCTTTAATTTCACTGTTTTCTTCAAAATAATTTGTTTTCACATGAAATTGAAGGACCTGTTTGCAGATAGCCAGTGAGCTAACTTGATTTACTGTGACATGCATCATTGTAGTTGTTGTTTTTAGGTGCTGTCAAGTCGAGTCTCACTCATAGTGACCCTATGTACAGCAGATCGAAACACTTCCCGATTCTGTGCCAGGCACACAATCTTATTTATGTTTAAGCCCATTGTTGCAGACACTGTGTCAATCCAGCTAGTGGAGGGTTTTCCTTTGTTTCACTGACCTGCCACTCTTCCAAACATAATATCTTTCTCCAGGGAATGATCTCTCCTGACTACATGTCCAAAATATGTAAGATGCAATCTAGCCTTGCTTCCAAGGAGCACTCTGGTTGCACTTTTTCTAGGACAGATCTGTTGGTTCTTTTGGCAGTCCATGGTATATTCAATAGATGTCTCCAGTACCATAATTCAAAAGCAGCAATTCTTCTCCTGTCTACCTTGTTCAATGTTCAGCTTTAATAACCATAGGATGTGACTGAAAATACCATGGCATGAGTCAGACGCACCTTCGTCTTCAATGTGATATCTTTGCTTTTTAACGCTCTAAAGAGATCTTTTGCCACAGCTTTTCCCAGAGCAATGCATCTTTTGATTTCTTGATTGCTGCTTCCACGGGTGTTGATTATAGAGCTAAGCAAAGCAAAATCATGGACAACCTCAATCTTTTCTCCATTTACTGTGAAGTGGCATACTGACTCAGTCGTAAGGATTTTTGTTTTGTTGATGTTTAGTTGCAACCCATATTGAAGGCTATGATCTTTGATCTTCTTCAGTAAATGTTTTAAATCTTCTTCACTTTTAGCAGGCAGAGTTGTGTCATCTGCATAACACAGGTTGTTAATGAGTCTTCTTCCAATCCTGATGTCTCATTCTTCCTCATAAAGTCCAGCTTCTTGGATTATTTGCTCAGCATAGAAGTTGAAGAGATAGGGTGAAAGTATACAGCCCTGACACAAACCTTTCTCAACTTTAAACCAGGCAGTGTCTCCTTGTTCTATTCAAACAAGTGCCTCCTGGTTCATGTACTTATTCCTCATGAGTACAACTGGGTACTCGGTATTCCCATTTTCCAAAGTGTTATCCATAATTTTTTATGATTCACACAGTTAAATACCTTTGCATAGTCAATAAAATATAGATAGACATCTTTCTGATAGTCTCTGCTTTCGGCTAATATCCACCTGACATCAGCAATAATGTCCCTGGTTCCCTGCTCTCTTTTGAATCCAGCTTGACTTTCCGGCAATGCCCTGTCTATATACTGCTGCAGTCGCTTTTGAATGATCTTTAGTAAAATTTTGTTTGTGTGTGATATTAATGATATTATCCAATAATTTCCACATCAGTTGGATCCCCTTTCTTGGGAATGGGCACAAATATGGATCTCTTTATGCATCGTTAGTCAACATTTTAAAGGATTTCTAGTGAGGATTATGGCTGGGTTTTAGCTCAGTTGGTGGAACACTGCTCTGCAATTAGGACCTCGATTCGATCCCCAGCACTGCAAAAATGGGAGAAGGAAACAATCCT
>VMDO01038283.1:0-13603 GCA_007922755.1 Pedetes capensis
GTCCATAATTCCCAAAGTAATCTACAGATTTAACATAGTCCTTATCAAAATACCAATGCCATTCACCACAGAACTAGAAAAAATTGTCCTAAAATTTATATGGAACCAGTAGACAAAGCAATCTTGAGTGAAAAGAACAAAGCAAGAATTATTACACTACTTGACTTCAAATATACTACAAAGCTGTATTAATGAAAACAGTATGGTATTAACATAAAAACAGCCTGTATAGAACAATGGAACCCAATAGAAAGCCTAGAAGTAAACTTGCACATCTACAGCTAATTGATGTTTGACAAAGAACTTAACAGTATGAGAGCCCTAGTCAGAGCAGGCAGGCAAGAGAAAGGTATAAAGGGAATCCAAATTAGAAAGGAGGAAGTAAAACTGTCACTAAGTTAAACTCGTACTGTTAAGAACTTTCACTGGGAAAAAGACATCTCTTCAATAAATGGTGCTGGAAAAACTGGATATCCTTATGCAGAATAATGAAGATTGACCCATATCTCTTACTGTGTTAAAAATTGAACTGAAAAAATGGATTATGGGTTTAAATGTAAGACTTAAAACTGTGAAACTACTGTAAGAAAACAGAAAAATGCTTTAGGACATTTGAATGGGCAAGGTGTTTTTGGATAATACCCCTAAAACATGGGAAACAAAAGCAAAAATAGACAAATGAGATTATGTCAAACTGAAAAGTTTCTGCACAACAAAGGAACAATCAACAGAGATAATTTATGGAATGGAACAAAATATTGTGAACTATGTATCTGATGAATGGTTAATATAAAAAATATATAAGGATCTCAATTCAATAACAAAGAAATAAAAAACCTGATTTAAAAGGCCAATAGACTAAATAGACATTTTTCCAAAGAAGACATACAAGTGGCCAACAAGTATATGAAAAGTTGCTCAATATCACTAACCATCAAAGTAATTAAAATCAAACCATAATGAGATATTGCCTTGGGAGGCTGAGGCAGGAGGATCACAAACTTGAGAACAGCCTTGTCTGCACAGAAAGACCCTGTTTCAAAAATAAAAACATGCATAGATACATACCTAAAAGTGATGTTGGACAAGTGGAGAAAAATGAAGCCTTGTACACTGTTGGTGGGATATAAATTAGTACAGCCACATAGAAAACAGTATAGAAATTTTTCAAAATATTAAAACTAGAACCACCATATGATCCAGCAATCTCACTACAGGATAGATATTCAAACAAAATGGAATCAGTTTCTCCTGTTGTACAGAGGGTCGCTATGAGTCGGATACCGACTCGACAGTACCTAACAACAACAACAACAACAACAACAACAACATATTGAATAGATATCTACACTCATGCTTATTACAGCACTATTCACAATAACCAAGAAAAAGAAACAGCTTAAATGTTCATAAATTGATGGATGAATAAGGAAAGTATGGGATAAAAACACAATGGCATATCATTCAGTTTAAAAAAGAATGAAAATCTGTCCTGGGAACAACATGGATGAGCCTAGAGGACATTGTTGTTATTTTTGTTAGGTGCCATCAAGTTGGTATCTGACTCATAGTGACCCTAAGTACAACAGACAAAACACTATTGTCAGTGCTTCTCTGCTGTTCATTGGGTTTTCAATGGTAGATTGATTTTGGGGAGTGGGTTGCCAGGTCCTTCTCCCAAGGAGGACATTATACTAGGTGAAATAAAACTGGCTCAAGAAGAAAAATACTGCATGATCTCACCCATATGTGGAAATCTAAAAAAGTAGATTTCTCTCATAGAAACAGAGTAGATAGGCGGTTATCGGAAGCTGATAGCAGGGGAATGGGTAGAGAAAGGGAAGGCATTGATTGAGGAGTACATTTTAGTTAGACTGCAGGAATAATTTTTAGTAATTTATTGCACTGCCTGGTAATAATGTTGTATATAATATTGCACTGCCTGGTAATAATAATGTATATTACAAAATTGCTAAAAGAATAGATTTTTAATGTTTTGTCACAAAAAATAATAGGTTGGTGAGGCAATGGATATGTTAATTCCTTTGATTGAATCCACAATATGCATAGATCAAAATATCACATTATATCCAATAAATATACACAATTATCACCTATCATTTTAAGATGAATTAATGAAAAGCATGTGAGGTGGTAAATATGTTACTTAGCTTTATATAATTTCATAATATATACCTATATAAAAATGGAACATTATACATCATAAATATATATAGTTGAAAAAGAATACTAAAGAATTTCTTATTGGATCATGTGGCCTTTTACAACTTAGTATATGACAATATCACAAAATATTTACCAATATACACATTTTATTAGATTTTCAGGCTATAGCATGAACCTTACATTATTTAAATTCTTAACTTTAAGGTTATTTTAAAGAAAACTTTATTTCTAAAATGCCATAAATGCACCTGAAATATTAAATTTACATTGTCCTTTTTCCAGACATGTTTCATTCCCAAAAGTCATTTGTATGAGGGCTTTCAAGACAGATTTCCTATCATGGAAAATAAAATGTGGCTAAAAATTGGACTTGCTATTACTGCCCAAAAAATCAGGGAACATTTATCTTATGAGGTAAGAATTATTTGTATACACTCCCCTTTCTCTTTGAATGAAATTCCATTAAGACATTGTCAAAAACTCACTAAATTTATATTATAGTCTTCATGAAAAATAATACACTGAAAAATTGTATTTTTCTGCCTGGCACTGTGGTGCACACCTTTAATCCCAATGGCTAAAGAGGTTGAGGCAACATCGAACTTGAGGCCAGAAGACAGCCTGTGTAACATAGTGAGACCTTGTCTCAAAATAAAAAGTAAAATATCAGCTGCTGGTGCAACTCAGTGATACAGCACTTGCCTGGGATTCATGAAGCCCTGGGTTCAACCCCTGAGTACTGCAAAAAAGAAAAAAATTATATTTTTCTCATAGGACTGGGACTACAAGCTGCAACTAAAGCTCTGTAATATTTTTGTAAAAAACATACCAATGATGACCAAAACGGATATCTACGATGAAACTGTAACCCACGTTATCCTCATACATGGAGCTGTAGAAGATTGTCAGTTACGAAAAATTTATGAGGCACCCTTCTTAATTCCTGTGACATGTCATCAGGTAAATAAATATTGATTCATGTCATCAGATCAATATGCCTTAAGTCCAAGAATTCATTAACAAGCAGAAAAATTGTCCCTACAAACAAGCTTTCCACTTTCTCATCCCCTTCCTTCCCCTCATCCCCTAACTCACCCACATGCCTGCCCACATACAAAGTGTTCCCTAATTGCTTTGGCACTTAGTTGCCTACAGCACAGTCTGTTCCTACCCAATGCCAATGAGACAGGTCAAACTGTACCTCTTGGCCACAATTAGATTTCGGTGCCATCTTACATAGCAAAAGAGGGCCTGTCAATTTCATTCATATATTGCAGAAGGATGGTATCAACAGTACTCTAGAAGGTTCTGGTAGACCCTATTGAATTAATCTAAAGTGTTCTACCAGATTCCGCTGAATTGTATAGCAGTTGTTTCTCCCCAGCTACTTTTGTTTTTCTTTTTCTTTTCCTTTTTCTCTTTTTCTTTTTGCAGTACTTGGGGGTTGAACCCAGGGTCTCAACCATGCTTTTTGCAAGTGCTCTACCACTGAGCTTCACCCACCGCTGATATTTTACTTTTAATTTTTGAGACAGGGTATCACTAGGGTAAGCAGGCTGCCTCTGGCCTCAAATTTGTCATCTCCTGCCTCTGCCACCCAAGTCCCTGGGATTACAGGAGTTTACTACCAGCCCAGCTTCCCTAGCTACTTCAAAAGTGAGTGAAAATGTGAAGGTCTTTTCATATTTGAACTTTTAAGAGTTCTTTTGCCAATCAAATGGAGTGCAACTTTTATTATTAAAAGGGACTGTACAAGGAAAGCTGGTCAGACAGTGGAGATCAAAATGAAGAAGAGGACAAAACAGCAGGGTGACTCTCCATAATCCTCATCCCAAAAAAGATGGCAGCAGATGCCTGGGAGAGCACACAGCTGACACAGGGCACGGTGGAGCCCTCTGGAACTGCACGTGGCTGTGCACCCCTGAAAAGAGATGTGGCAAGCCTGCCAGGAAGGTGTGTGGCCAGCCAGAAGCAGGGTGGAGCCCTCCAGAAGGGCACATGGCTGAAGGGAGAAAGGGCAGAGCCCTCTGAGTGGGCAGGAGGTTGACCAGGGCCACAGTTTGCCCTCTCTGATGGTGCTCTGCTGGCAGGGTTGCAGCAGAGCCTTCCTGGATAGTGCATGGCTTGTGGGAGGCACAGCAGAGCCAGAGAGAAGAGCACACAGGTACAGAGAGGTGCAGCGGAGCCCTCTAGGATGGCACACAGCTGACAAGAGGCACAGCAGAGCTCTCCAGGACAGCACATGGCTGAGGAGAGGCATGGCAGAGCCCTCCAGGAGGGTGCACAACTAACTAGAGGTAGTGCAGGAAAAAACAATAGAGGTATACAGGACTCTTCTGGGAGAAGGCTGGGCTACACAGTCTCATTGCAGAGTCTCCAACCCAAGCTCTGTGCGTGTGTGTGTGTGTGTGTGTGTGTGTGTGTGTGTGTGTGTGTGTGTGTTTTATTGAGGAGAAACAGTCATTGCCCTGGCCTCTGGCACCACTGGAACCATGAGCCAGAGGGAGAGGAACTGAATTGTGGCAAGTTCAAGGGTAAGAGAGGAGTGGCCAGCACTACTGGAATGCCAAACCCAAGAAAACTTGTTCAAACTAATGCGTGTTTGGGGCCCGGGAGTGTTTACAATGTGGAGAGGTGGTGCCGTGGGTTTAGGGAGCCTAAGAGACACTGTGTAGGCTGTGGTGCGATTAAGGCAGGGAATGCAGGGAACGAGGAGAAACTGAGGGGGCAAAGATGAATGCAGAGGCTGCAGGGGCAGCTAGGCACCAGACGCTGAGGCTGTAATCTATGGTTAGGAAAAAGAGAATCAGTGCCAGTGACCATTCATCACTCAAACTCACAGGAACGTAGAGGGAGAACCTCTTTACACATGGGGGAGGTGAGACCTAGCAGCTTGACCTACCAATGGGCAAGCAGCAATAGAAAAAACACGAAACATGAAAGGTCAAGCAGAATAGGACTCAATAGACCAAAGCCCCTCAATGGATAACTTCAAAATAACTGGATACTTAGAGATACTAGGTAAAGAGTTTAGAGCCCTGCTTATAAATATGATGAAAAATCTCAATGACTCCACTATGAAAACATTTGATTCACTGGACAAAAAGGTATCTAAACTGGAAGAAAAACTCTGCAAAGAAATAGAGATTCTGTAGAAGAATCAAATAGAAATCTTGGAAATGCAAAGCAAACTCAATCAACTCAATATTATAGTAGAAATGGCAGTATCCAGACTAGATGTACCTGAAAATGTGGAGGACCTTATTGACTCAGATGCCAAGAAAGAAAGAAAGATGAAGCAGTATGAGCAAGATTTTCAAGAGGTCATTGATAAAATGAAGAAATGAAACCTGTGAATTCAGGGGGTTCACAAAGCAACTGAAAATACCCTGAGAAATTTAGGAAATTTATTCAAAGAGATATTAGATGAGAAATTCCCAAACCTAAGGCAAGAACTGGGTACCTATACAATTGAAACATTCAGAACCCAAACAGAATAGATGAGAACAGATACTCTCTAGGACACATTATAATTGGAATGCTAAATCTAGAGAGAAAAGAGCTATTCTAAGAGCTACAAGAGAGAAATGCCAAAGGCAAACCCATCAGAACATCAGTTGATTTCTCAACAACAAACATAAAGGCAAAAAAAGCTTGGTCAGATATCATTCAAGTCCTGAAAAAGAATAACTGCCAACCAAGATTACATTTCCCAGTGAAGTTATCTTTTAAAATAAGTAGTGAGTTCAAGACATTTCCATAATAGTGACTTGTTTAAATGATTCACAACCACCAAGCCAGCATTGCAGAGGCTCCTCAATGAAACACTGCATATGGGAGAGCTAAAACAACCCCAAATGCAAAATCAAAGGAATGAATAATAAGCATGAGGGGAACCTAAGAAAATAAGAAGCTAAATATGAATTTTAAAACCAGAAATTAGCACCAAATTGATGCAGAATACTAAGCACCTCTCAATACTTACTCTTAATGTAAATGATCTGAACTCACCATTCAAGAGGCAGAGATTGGATTAAATTGGCCAATTGGATTAAAAAATATAAACCCTCAATATGCAGCATTCAAGAGAGTCACCTCATCAATAAAGACCATAAAAGGCTAAAAATTAAGGATGGAATCAATATACCAAGCATGTGGGAACAGCAACAACAGCAACAACAAAAAACAAGAATTGCAATACTAATTTTGGACAATTTAGGCTTCCAAACTGATCAGAAGAGACAAAGAAGGACACTACATATTAGTAAAAGGAACAGAGTAAGATGGGACATGATTTCTCTTCCTCAGAATAGCAACAGAGACTTTCCACCAGGGAATTTTCATCATTAGGGAAAGCTTCAACTGTAGAAATGATATGTCACTATCAGATAAAGAGAAAAAGAAAAGATCACAAGAGAACACGTTCAAACTTACAGCACAGAAACCTAAAATGTACAGTTTCCTTGAGTGGGAAAAGCAAAAGATTATGTACAAAAAATAACATAATATGTGTTTTTCTGTGTTTAGGAAGATTAAGACAATGAATTTATTACCTGGGAACTAATTCATCATTAAGTGGAATTACACAATAAATATTTTGGCAGTGTGTGTGTGAAGTTAATATTAATTTGAGAAGGCTTAATTTTATTTCAGATCAGTTTCTTTTGAAAGGGGAAATTCAAGAAATATCTAAGAAAAATGTTCCTAAAGCAGTTGAGTAGATTTATCTACTACAGGAACAATGTCTTCAATATTTTTAATATTCCTGTGCATTAAATGACTACTAATTAAGCATTCAGACTTTCACAGAGGAAACAGAGGTGATGTATTTACGAAAGAAAATACCCTTAGCTTGGTGACTATGTCATAAAGTAATAATAGAACATCTTAGTCCCAGTATTCTTATGATTATATTTTTTCTTGTTCTCATGCCTTTTTCCTGTTTTATTTTCATTCTCTTTAATCTTGATACAGCTTATTCTTGTCCATGTCTGATTTAATTTTTCTTGGCAAAATATGACCTGTGAATGCTTTTTATCACAGACAGCTGACTGGATGTTCTTTTACTTTATCTGGAGAAAAATCATGGATAGGCAAGGAGCAGCTCCCTTGGCAATCTTTCTAGGAATTTTAAGATACCTGTACTGATTTATTAATATTATCAATTTTGCCCTGCAAGTTTAGAGAACTTGAAATAGTAGCTTACCAGAGTAAAAATTAATTACATGGTATACACTGAAAAATTAACTTATATCCTGTGAATATTCAGATACAAGGCGTTGAAGACTTCACAAAAGTAATGATTATTAGAACTTCAATTGATATGAAAAAATTCAGATGGAAGAAAGGAAAGTCTGGGCCTCCACGTAAATATTCTCTGGCATATGAATTATTCCGTAAGTTAGATTTCCTTTAGCAATTGGTTTTTTTCTTTTATTTTATTTTATAAAGAATGTTAACAAATGTTTGAGCCTATAACTACAATACATTAAATATCAAATTAGTCACTACCAGTCCCTTCTAAAAGTAAAGAGTTCTAGCTGGGCGTGGTGGCACATGCCTGTAATCCAAGAGACTTGGGAGGCAGAGGCAGGATGATCACAAGTTCAAGACCAGATGCAATCTGAGTAATTTAGTGAGACTCTGTCTCAAAAAAGTAAAAAAAATGGGCCAGGGCAACTCAGTGTTACAGCACTTGCAAAGCAGGCAAGTGCGAGGCCTTGGGTTCAACCCTCATTACCACACACACACACACACACACACATACACACACATACAAAAAAAAAAAAAGCTAAAAAATAAAAGTAAAGAGATCTCATCTTTTGGAAAAAAATTTTCATCAAGCAACAAGTAAATAGAAAGTAATAATGATAATAACAAATAAGAAATAAGGATGTACAAAATCTAACAGAACAACTAAAAAGGTAACCTTCACATTTAGCTTCTGCGTATTGAAAACACATGGTATTTCCCTTTTTGAGACTAAGTTGTTTCACTTAAGATGGCTATTTCCAAGTCCATCCATTTAGCTGCAAATGCCATAATTTCAGTCTTCTTTAAGTCTGCATAATATTCCATGGTATGTTTTTCTAATCCATTCTTCTGTTGAAGGACATCTAGGCTGATTCCATAACTAATGTTGAGACTGTGAACAGCACTCCAACATGGAAGTGCAAGTGTCTCTATAATATAAAAACAGCTTCTTTAGGGTATATGCCTAAGAATGGAATTGCAGGATCAAATGGTAGCTTAATGTTTAGTCTTCCAAGTAACTTCCATACTACTTTCCACAGTGGTTTGTAGACCAGGCTGGCCTCAAACTCATATTGATCCTTCTGCCTCCCAAGTGCTGGGATGCATTGCTAATTTTAAATGAATTTTCTTTCTTATCTTAAAGTTATAGAAGTTTTAAACTATGTGGGTATAAAATACTGTCATCATATAGGTTCCTACTCACCTTAAGATTAAGTACCTGTAGGCCATGGTATTGGGTCCTTCACCCTTTGCTCCTTCTCCACCCACCATCTCTTCTAACTCTCTAAAACCTAGGCATACCAAACTACCAATGATTCACCTGAAGCAGGATACCTGGTGTTCTCTAATTCCAGAGGCTTTACACATATTACTTCTTCTGCCTGGAACCCTCTAAACATCCTCTACCTCACATCTTTCTGTTCATGTAGCTCACTCCTTCTTATCTTTTTTTTTTTTTCTTCTCCAGGGAGCCATTAATGCTCCCTGCAAATCCACAAAACTTCTCTGTGTGACTCTCTTGGTGCTCCATGGCCCAATAGGAGCCTCTTATTTTCATTATGCTGTACTTTTTGTTCGTATGTTTGCTTGTCTGTCTGTTCCACTAACTAAAAACTACAAAAAGACATGGATCTTAATTCTTGTGTTTTCTTAGGTGTCCTCATTGCCTACCAATATCCCTGGCACTTCCAACACATATTAAAATACAAGTTTTTAGGAATAGAGATAATAGATGGTTTTTTCTCTCTACTTGTCAAACTCTCTGTATGTTTGCCATAGGAAAAGACTTTTAAGCCACCAATGTCAGATCACAGATTCTGAGCATGAGTGATTTGAATATGATAGTTGGACTAATTGAAACAGTGACTTTTTTCAGTGGTTAAACTAACACTCTCTTTCTTGAACCAGATAAAAAAACATTGGAAGAATATACTGAGGATGAAAAAAGTGTTACAGAAGAGGTAAACTCAGAAGAATCTTTTTTAAGGTCTTATTTAGGTAAAAAGGAGGTCTGCAATTTACAGAAACTACCAGTGCATTTCTCTTATTCTGAAGAAATTCACCTACTAATCATTTTGTAGATTTTGGTATAAAAAGTTTCTCTTAGCACAGGGTACAGAGGACATGGTTATTTATGTTTTATGTAAACATCAGAGAATTGACAAAGGCAAAGTTCAAGAGATACCAGAATATTTGTTTTGAGTCCTATTAGCATTTAGGCAGTACCAGGGACAGCTACAGCTCTAGTATATCTGAGCCCCTTTGCCTGCTTTGTGCTGAATTGGGACTGGTCTAAAGTCTCCCATGGGGGCCTCTGCCATGCATCTGGGATTTTCCAGCCTGAAGGTAGTTTGCCCCTGTATTCACAATGCCTGATAAAATCAGGTGGTCAATAATAAATGTTCTAATCTATTCTATGCAAGGATAACCTAAGTTACTCAGAAAGTTACTCACAAATATCTATCAAATTCATCGTCCCTATGAGCTTAGATAGGCCACTTGGAGATCCTGAGATCTTCAAAACACTAAGCCAAATTTGCAACAGAATCCTGTTATGAAACATTCTGGGGCCCTGGAATGGAAAACAATTCCTGACAAATACAGTGAAAACACGTACCATGTCTATACCAGCTTACCTGTGTCTAGAATAGCAAAGGAATAAACTACATTTTGTAAGAAGAAAAAAAGAGAGAGCGAGAGCGAGAGCGAGAGCGAGAGAGAGAGAGAGAGAGAGCGAAAACTTAAGATAAAATATTAGATGACTTCTACAGCTCACTAATTAGTTACCTGGCTAGCTACCAAGATTTTAGGATTTGATTTCATAGTTTATTCAGGGGATAAGGCCAGGGAAGCAACTGTTGTTGTACCTGTTCTGTCTCTTCCCACTCTTCCTTTTGTTGTTTTGAGTCAGGGTCTCACTGTATCGCCCCAGCTGGCCTGAAACTCACTACATAGCTAAGGCTGGCCTAGAACTCACTAGGCTAACTTTGAACTTTTAATTCTCCTGCCTCAGCCTCCTGAGTGCTGGGATTGTAGGAATGCACTATCACACCGAGCTTCTTCTACCTATTCTCAAAGAATGCTCTCATCCATCAACTTAAAAAATTGCAGTGGCTCACACCTGCACTGCCAGTACTCAGAAGGCAGAAGCAGGAGGATTGTCTCAGAAAAAACACAGAGCAGCTGGGGGTGATGGGGCATGCTGATAATCTCAAGACTTGGGAAGCTGAAGTAGAAGAATCACAAGTTCAAGGCCAGCCTGAATTCTATAGAGACACTTTCTCAAAACCTATGCCCTCCTCGCAAAAAAATCACAAAACAAAAAATCGATAGCATGACAGTTATTAATAAAACAAGTAAGTAGTGTGAAAGTGAGAGTTCATTAAATGACAGAAACACCAGCCAGTAGAACATGGAGATAAGGCCATGAAATTGTTTTCTAGTAGATGCTTTTGCTCCCTGAGGTTAGATCCTGCCTGGGTTTCTGAGCCAGCTTCTTTCCCTTTACACCAGACCCTTTCCCCACCATGACTATCCCAGGATCATGGCTTTCCTCTACACAATGAAAAGCTCCCTTAAAGGCCTGTCACATCAAGCCACTCCTGGTGCAGGATGGGGCACACAGAGAGGCCACTGCAGTGAGTCCCACTCCTTGCTTCTCTGCTGAGACCAGGTTCCACCCCAGCCCTGCTGTAGAAAAGTGACCATTATTAACAGCCTCAGAGTTTGACTCATCTTTCCTGTCTCAATTTCTAGGATGAAGAGAATGAAGAAAAATTTGATGAGACTATCGACATCTAAGGGGCCTCTTGGAAACAACCCGAGTGAAAGTCCAGTAAGTTTCTTCTACGTGATCAGGAACATATCTGTTCCTGGAGACACAGCCAAGTCGGAAGTTCACATGTCCCTTTTGCGGCAGTGCAAGTTAAAACACTTCCCCGCAGCTGACTGATTCTCCTATGGCAGTGCTTCTCAATTCTAACTTGAAAATTTAATGTTAAGATAAGCTTCCTTTATCCAGATTTCTTAAAAGTTTATAATCTCCTGGCTTCTTTTATCTAGATTTCTGAAACCTTTGTGATACCCTGGTTTCTTGTCTCTATTCTACTATTTAATCTCTCATGCGACATTGGCTGCTCCCAATTTATCAGGTTTTCAGGCAAAGGTATAAAAAGGTAGTAAGTTATAACATAAATGCTTTAGTTAAGGAGACAAAACATATCAGAAGGAAATAGTACAAGACAACAATATGGATCTAACACCAGCTGACCCTGAAGGAATTCAAAAGAGGAACTGATGGCTATGGAGAAGAATCAACCAAATCTTTGTGGAGAAAGAAAAGAGACAGTCACAAGAGAGGATACAAGGCAGCAAGACCTTACAGTTGATGGTCTAAAATGTGCCTGTGGGGAAATATTTGTGTGAATGTGTGCTATATATGACTTTGTGTTAGATAAATCATATCACTGGGTTAAAAAATAAGAACCATCAGACAAATAGGTTTTTCCCTACTTAAATAAATATAACTTTATCATACCACCTACAATGGCAAAGACTGTATTTAAAAATAGATTTCGCAGCCAGGCACAGTGGCACATGCCTGTAATCCCAGGATCTCGGGAGGCAGAGGCAGGAGGATCACAAGTTCAAGACCAGAGGCAGTCTGCATAATTTAGCGAGACCCTGTCTCAAACACTAAAAAAAAAAAAAAAAAAAAAAAAAAAAGGCTGGGGGTGCAGCTCTTGCAAAGCATGCAAGCGTGAGGTCCTGGGTTCCACCCCCAGAACTGCAAAAAATATATTTAAATAGATAGATTTGGCCAGGTACCATGGCACACACCTGTAATCCTAGTGATTCGGGAGGCTGATGCAGGAGTTCAAGGCCAGAGGCAGCCTGCATAAATCAATGAGACCTTGTCTCAAATAAAAATAAAAATGGGACTAGAGGCACAGCTATTGGTAGAGTACTTCCTTACCATGTGTAAAGGCCTGGCATCATCCTCTAGTACAGAGACAAATATTCATATATATATATGTATATATATATATATATATACATATATATATACACACACACACATATGTAGATGTACATGTAAATATTTGTATAGATATAGATATATAGAGGTCAGGTCATATATCTATATATAGATATAAAGATAGATATATAGATAGATATAAATATACACAGGGGTGGGGAGACATTTAGGAGGCTAAGGATGTGTAGCAGGCACAAGGCCCTGGACTCAATTCCCAGGGCAACAAAAATTCATAAATAAATTAAATAGATTTAAAGGTTGATAATACACTGTGAGGGCTGGGATATAGCTCAGATGGTAGAGTGCCATGCTGCACTCTCTGAGGACCTGGGTTCAATCCCCAGCACCACAAAAATGGGAGAAGGACATGGCAACTCCACTCCCAAAGCAGTCCAGAAACAATGAGCCATTGAAAACCCTCTGAGGGTTGCTATGAGTTGAGCACAACTCAATGACACCTAACCACAACAACACAACAACAATACACTATGAAAAATTATTTGTTCACAATACAGGGCTCCCAGAGATGCCTGGGTCTCCCCACCACACCTCCTGCCAGGGCGCCATGGCAGCGGCTGCCACCAGCCTCCCTTACATGCCAGAGGCTCAGACTCCCCAGTTATCTGTTTCTTTCCATCACCCTTTACATTCTGCAATGCTGGTAAGGGGAGCTGGGATAGCCTGACCTGAAGCTCAGTGAGTGGTGATGACCCAAATCAGTTTTTCCCAGAGTGGAAAATCCTCCTGGTAGATAAGCCATAAACCACCCCTGTCCTGTTCAGGCGGCTCTGGTGGCTTCTCAGGCTCAGGCTCCCAATGTAATTCATGCTGCTGCTGCTTTATCAACGGTGAGTGATTCACATTCATTTATTCAACTTCCCTCCTTAGCTTCAAGAATAAGAAGCCGGGCGTGGTGGCACACGCCTGTAATCCCAGCGGCTGGGGAGGCGGAAGTAGGAGCATTGCAAGTTTGAGACCAGAGGTAGTCTGCATAATTTAGTGAGACCCTGTCTCAAAAAAGTTAAAAAATGGGCTGAGGGTGGAGCTCAGTGGTCAAGAACTTGCAGAGCAGAGTATGCAAGCGCAGCCCTGCATTCAACCCCCATTACCACAAAAAAAAAAAAA
>VMDO01038284.1:0-13609 GCA_007922755.1 Pedetes capensis
AAGACTAAGAGCTGGATCTTTGAAAAGCTTAATAAACTAGACTGGCTAATAAATTAGCTTAATAAATTAGACTGGCTAATCTCATCAAAAAGAAAAAGGAAAAATCCAACATAGTATGGATTATGAAAGACAACGGGTCCATAACCACCGACTTCAACAAAATACAAAAAATTGTCAGGGGTTACTACGAGAGACTGTATTCCCAAAAATATGAAAATGCAGAAGAAATGGACAAATTTATTAACACGTATGACCTACCAAAACTAACACCAGAAGGCATAACTGACTTAAACAAGCCCATTACATATACAGAAATAGACAAGGTAATTAAAAGTCTCCCAACAAAGAAGAGCCCAGGTCCTGATGGATTTACAGCAGAATTTTACCAAACTTTTGAGGAAGACATAATACCTGTCTTCCTCAATTATTCCAAAGAATACAAAAAGAGGGAGCACTCCCAAACACATTCTATGAAACTACCATCACCCTGACACCTAAACCAGGAAAAGATTCACCTAAGATAGAGAATTATAGACCCATCTCCCTTATGAATCTAGATGCAAAAAGATTTAATAAAATTCTGGCAAACAGAATCCAGCAGCATATGAAAAAGATTATTGAACATGACCAAGTGGGATTTATACCACAGATTCAAGGCTGGTTTAACATAGGGAAATCAATTAATGTAATCCAACATATCAAGAAACTGGCAAACAAAAACCACATGATCATCTCAATTGATGCTGAAAAGGCCTTCGACAAAGTGCAACACCTTTTCATGATAAAAACACTGGAGAAGATAGGTATAACAGGCAAATACCTTAATTTCATAAAAGCCATTTATGACAAACCTACAGCCAACATTATAATAATTGGAGAAAAACTGAAACCATTTCCTCTTAGATCTGGAACAAGACAAGGATGTCCTCTCTCTCCTATTCTATTCAACATAGTAATTGAAGTCCTGGCCAGGGCAATCAGACAAGAGAAAGAAATCAAAGGGATACAGATTGGCAAGGAAGAGGTCAAATTATCCTTATTTGCAGATGATATGATCCTATATCTGAAAGACCCCCAAACCTCAACCAGAAAACAGCTAGAACTAATTAACTCCTTCAGCAAACTCGCAGGCTACAAAATTAACACACAAAAATCAATAGCTTTTCTTTACACCAATTCCAAACACGAAGAAAAGGAAATTTCAGGAAAAATACCATTCATGATAGCCCACCAAAAAATTAAATACCTTGGAGTCAATCTAACCAAAGACCCTTCAGATCTCTACAAGGAAAATTTCAAAACATTAAAGAAAGAAATAGCAGAGGACACTGAAAAATAGAAAGAACTCCCCTGCTCCTGGATAGGGAGAATTAATATAGTAAAAACGGCTATCCTACCAAAAGCAATCTATAGATTTAATGCAATCCCCATTACAATTCCAATGACTGACTTTACAGAAATAGGAAAAATGATCCAAAAATTCATATGGAACCACAAAAGACCATGTATAGCCAAAACACTCTTAAGCTGCAAAATGTACGCAGGTGGAATCACAATCCCTGACTTCAAGCTATACTACAGGGCAGTGGTTGCAAAAACAGCTTGGTACTGGCACAAAAATAGGCCCGAAGACATCTGGAACAGAATAGAACACCCAGAAATACCTCAGCACACCTATAGCCACGTGATTTTCGACAAAGGAGCAAAGCAAGTAAACTGGAAAAAGGACAGCCTCTTCAACAAATGGTGCTGGGAAACATGGTCATCGCATGCAGAAAAATGAAAGTTGACCCACATCTCTCAATATACATGAGAGTTAACTCAAAATGGATAAAAGATCTCAACATAAAACCAGAAACTTTAAAACTTATAGAAGGAAGATAGGCAATTCACTCCATCACATAGGCATAGGGAAGTATTTCCTTAATAGGAATCCAATTGCTCAAGAAATTGCCACAAGAATAGATAAATGGGATTATATGAAATTAAAAAGCTTCTGCACAGCAAAAGAAACAATTAACAGAGTCAAGGAAACCCCCTCGGAGTGGGAAAAAAATCTTTGCATTTTATACATCAGATAAAGGTCTAATTACTAGAATTTATAAAGAACTGAACAAAAAAACTCCCGAAAAAACAAATAACCCAATAGACAAATGGGCAAAGGAACTGAGTAGACAGTTCTCAAATGAAGAGGTCCGTAAAGCCATGAAACATATGAAAAAATGCTCAACATCCCTAGCCATTAGGGAAATGCAAATGAAAACAACTCTGAGATTTCACCTTACACCAGTAAGAATGGCCAAGATCAATAAAACAAATAACAACAAATGCTGGCGAGGTTGCGGGGGGGAAGAGGGAACACTCTTACGTTATTGGTGGAGCTGTAAATTGGTCCAACCACTGTGGAAATCAATATGGAGGTATCTTAAAAAACTAAAAATAGGTCTACCATATGACCCAGCTATAACACTATTGGGAATTTACCCAAAGGGAGATGGGTCATCATACCACAGAGACACCTGCATCTCCATGTTCAATGTGGCACTTTTCACCATAGCAAGGATATGGAATCAAACAAAGTGCCCTTCAACAGAAGAATGGATTAAAAAAACTATGGTACATACACACAATGGAATACTACTCAGCAATCAAGAAAAATGAAGTAAGGTCATTCACAGCAAAATGGATGGAATTAAAGAAAATTATTTTAAGTGAACGAACACAAGCTCAGAAAGAGAAACCCCACATGTTTTCACTCATATGTGGGAGCTGAATCAAAATTATGAGAAGGAAAAATCCTATTCAAAGGTCAGATCAAAATAACACAAACAAACAAACAAAAGCTAAGAACAGTGTTAATATAAATGGTCTAGAAAATGCATGCAATTGTTCTGACAAGATAAAAACAAAGATCACTACAGGAGTAGTTTCTGTCTTAAACAGAACTGGAACCCAAGGACATATAGAAAAATATTACCAATTAAATGATAGAGAAGACTTAGATGGGGAAGGGGGGAGCATACAAGAGGGTAAGGGGGAACCTATATGAATAATGTACAACAAAATGCACATATGGAAATGCCACAGTGAAGAGCATGTCAGAATGAATTACATTAAGGTGTACATTAAAAACTTCCAATAAAAAATATATAAGATTGTTAGTTTGGAATGTTGCATCCTTGGTAATAATAACAATAGTCTTATATACATCATATATTGTTGCAGTTGGTCATTTAACCAATATAGTTGATCATTTTGTTTGTTTGTATTTTTACAACAGTTTGATGGTGATGTATGTACCATTAAACTTTAAAATTCAAATGATATTCTGGTGACTTTATAAATACTAAGCATAACAAATAAGTGAGGAAGACCTAAAAGAATGGCCACATTTTGTTATTAAAACACCCTCTGGCAGTGGCATACATTTGTCTTTCTCCTTGTGAAATAAATATCTATGTCTTGTAAATCTATTGCTTGGAAAAATACTTTAGGATTAATTTCCATGCATAATTCAACAAGGTCAATTCTGACATTTAAAAAATCTGACAGTAGGTGCTAAAAATGTTTCAGGAATCATATTCTCAGATATAGGGTTGCCATAGTCGTCACTTACTATTAGAAATTTTGCATGTCCCACGCTTTACTCAAACAAGTATGCACAAGGCATGGAAATTAATTGGGAATCATGTATTTTGCAATTTCTGATTTTACTACTCTCATTGGTAGATCATAGATTTTTTTCTCTCCTGAAGCACAAGAATAGAAAATATAAAAACATTCTCTTAAAATCACAGCCTTGTGCATCTGATTTAATTGTAAAAAGAACAAGAGACAAAGAGATATGAAAGAAAAAGAATCCTAAATTATACCTTAACATTCCACTCTGAGTTTTCATTTAACCTACTAACATCTTGATTGAAACTGAAATGCCCATCACACATATGAATGTCTTTTGTTTCCAACAATTTACAACATTTTATCGCCTATTTCATTGCATCATAAATGTCATAATGACCAAATGTTCCATGAAATGTCATAAAATGACATGAATTACAGTGATCATCTCCATCTATGTCTGGAAAACCGAGTTTCTGGCTCATGCTCAGGTAACACTGTGCTTTTTGTGCTTCAAAATCTCTGTACTATGAGACTGAGTTAATTAATTTCACTTCATTGTCCAAATGTAGTGTGGTTCTCTCTCTAAAAAGTAATTCATTAATCTGAAGAGTACATACTCAACTGAATTAAGCATCTCCCAATTGTAATTTGTTATTTCTTTTAATATCAGCTCCTTAAAATTCTTCGAATCTTGTCTTAACAAAGCTTTGCCACTATAGCACCTTACAACTATTGTTTCAGTTTTGATGTTTGGACATGATTAAGGTGTAAGAGGTTTTACTATACTGTTCACATTCAGTAATAAACGCCATGTTCTTTGGCCACTGCCTTCTATTGGGCCAGGATATAATTTGATGTTTTCCTATATGCAACTAAGGAAAACAGGGAAACAATCATAATGATGCTATTCACACAATGATGAGGCCTGCACCTGCATCACTAAACCTGTCTTCACCAGTTGGTTTTATTGCTTAGCTTCAACCCAGCTGAAAATTCTGCTTGCTAACGAAAAAGGAGTTTTCAACATATTAATTTCACTTTATATCAACATTTCAAAGCATTTTACTTCTCTCTCTCTCTTTCTCTCTCTCTTTCTCTTTCTCTCTCTCTTTTAACCCAAACAAGGAAATGATGCAGTGCATTGACTGGGTTTTAATGCCCCTGTTCACATATTTGACAAGCATTGTATTGAGCCCCTACTGAACTTGGACATTGTGTCTTAGAGGAAGAAATAAACATGGTGATTTCTGTTTCTCTCTCTTAACACTTATCCAGGGATACAGAAAATAAACAACCATCCGTAAGTCCAGTCCCCACTGTCTAGCTTTGGTAAACTGGGTATTTCCTACAAAATGCCACTTTCCACATCCAAAGAGGAATAAAACTTTACATACTTGAGCCAACATTTTCAATTCTGAAAGCTATTCCTATCCTTTCTACTACTTAGTGAATTTTCCCTACTCTTGACTATTCACTAAATCACAAACTTCCTGGCAGGAGCGTATCCTGTGGACAACCAATGTGGTTGTAATAGTGGACACTTTGGTACTGTTGATTTTCCCACCTCAGTATATTTCTGTGTGGAGGAGAGAGTAATGAGTAACTGAAGTGTAATGTATAACCTAGGTCTTTGCATTAGTGCAATTTTCTCTCCTATCTCTACCTCTCTCAACAAAACATTTATCTTTCTTTCAACACTAAGTTAGTTATTCACTCATGATTTCCTAACAATTTCTAGCCTAATACCCAAGGGTCATTCAATAAATTAACTGACACATATCTGTCAAATTACTTATCCACAGTTAGACAAATTTGAACAGAAAAATGGAGCATTCCATTTGATATGGGTGTCTGCTTCAGGATTATCTCAGGTTTTCCTGAGATAATTATTCGCTCTTGACAGTGTTTGGAATCTGCCCCTCCAAAATACAGAATCTTGGCATTTGAGAAAACAGCAGATGTAGGAAGGTCTCTCCGACTTTCTCATACTATTTTCTCCTGGAACAAGCCATAACAGAATTCTTTGACCTTCCTCTAATGTAGCTCATGAGACCTCATTCTATAGGGTGCTCCCTATACCTGGAGGAAAGGAGTAAAGAAACACACTGGGAAGAACCTAAACAGTTTGCTAAGTTCTCCTAATTTATTATACTTCATCATACTATTTTGTCCCTCAGTCATACTTCTGTATGACTGTCCATGAAAATACAGTTTTCCCTATCTCTTTGGATGCTCATTTTTGAAGTTTTCTATGCCATGTAAGATTTATATTAAGAAAATTTGCATTCCTTTCTCTTGTTAATGTCTGTTGTTATAGGGGCTTCAGCCATAACTTTTTTGATGAGAGAGGAAAAGATATTACTTGTTTTTCCCTACACTATCATGTAATAAAATTCTAAAATTATTTTTAACATTGTTAGGGTTGGAAAAAAGAGCTTTAAATATGGAGAGTTGTTATATTGAAGGCTTATGTGGTTAGACAATGAATTTTAATACAAATGTAGATGCTTAGCTTATTATAAAGCCCCAAGAGAAAATCCTAACGCCCAACTCAGCAACAATAGTCAGTTATATAAGGCAACATATATATTCCAGGAGAGCATTTGCTATAGACCTTGGGGCACTTTATAATGTGGGAAAATATGATGATAAAACTTGCCAACCCAGTGCTTCAAAATTACCAACTACATATGCGAATAATTCCCTTGACTTCAGTCTCTATGAAATGAGTATAAGTACTAAAGAAAAAGTTAGGGAAAAAATACCTATTTAAGGATTTTTTTAAATTCTGAAACTTCCATTTGCCTAAGCTCTGTCATGTGATATAATTTATACATTTCTTTGTAAGACATTTTTTGGTGGTTAGCATATCATGAAAATTTCTTACAATTAGAAAAACTATACTAACTTAAGCTTGGTTTTCTTGTATTTTTCTAATTAGTAATTCTAATTGCAAGAACTTTAACCACAAACAAAACAAAACAAAAAATGAACAAAAAACCTGTAGAAACACTTATGTGTTTTGAGGAAAGGTTTTAGACAATGAGAGATGAAATATTTGGTCTTGCATGACCAAGCCAAAGAGAAACATTTACATTATAGAGAGAGTAATACATTTCTTAAAGTTCGTGCAGTCAATCATGTTTCCTATTTGGTTTGTTAAGTTCTTGTGTATCTTTTAACCTTTCCATTTAGTTTGATCTTTTGATACTAACATTTTACACTGCTATATTTATATTGTCTGCAGCTGTAGCCCTGTGGCATCTGATCCCGTCAGATCTCTGAAGCTAAGCAGGGTTGGGCCTGGTTAGTACTTGCATGGGAGACCACCTAGGAATATGGGAGACCGCCTGGGAACACCAGATACTGCAAGCTTGGGAGAAGGACCCTGCAATCCACTCCCTAAAATCAATCCTCCATTGAAAACCCTATGAGAAGCAGAGAAGCACTGACAATAGTGTTTCGTCTGTTGTGTGTAGGATTGCTATGAGTCAGATACTGACTTGATGGCACCTAACAACAACAATGTATTTATATTAATTTTTAAAAAGAAAATTCATCTGCATTTATAGAATGTTTTCTTTGTGAATGACATATGCTAAGCTTATGAAAGGATATAAGGTAAATGAGACAGTCTATTCCATGAGAGAATGTAGGACACCTGTAAGGAGAAATGAGCTGAGTACACTTAATGGAAGAAAAATGTACAGTGGAAAGTGGTAGGGAGATATTGTGACTATTAACTACTTCTCTAATGTTTTCATTTTCAAGAGTATGCTAAATATTTCAATTGCTCTTAATAGAGAAAAACCATTAAGCGTTCATCTCAAAAACACAAGTGACAAATATCTGTGCATTCATTATACTCTTACTCTTTTTCAATTCCTTTGTTTTTGCAACAGCAGAACTAAATTTAGAGATTTTTCAGGCCTTTGAAAGCATTTCACACCTTTATCTATCTTCTCTGTCTTAATGTTTCCTGGGGAAGCCTGTTACTTCTTAAAAGACAAAATTAACATTTCAGTGTTTAATGTGTGGCTGTATCTTGTGATATTCAAGACTTGTGGAAACAGAAGGGAAGTCAAAGTGAAGAGATGTTTGGAAGGCAGCAGAGTTCGAACTTTGAAGTAAAACACTGTGATTTATATAGGACATTTTAACCTCTCTGTTAAATGTTTGGCATGAAAGACTATTATGTTCATGTAGTGCTCATTATTGTCGCCAGGTTAGCCATGTTGCCTTGTGGTGATGATTGAACTTGAGCTGACGTGGGTTGAGGCCCTGGATGGTACAGTGGGCTGACTTGCCATTGGAATTGAGACAAGGCTTCTCTTTTTTTCTGAATTACAAAAGGGAATTATTGTGCATACTAGCAATAATAAACATGACAAATTAGCTGAAACAAAAATAAAAATTTTTTTTCATAGGAGTTGAATAGCATCCAGTTTACCATATTGTTATCCAAAAATATCTTAGGTACTTGGATTTGATCTTAAAGCAAAGGAACCACTTACAATTTGGGAGAAAAATTACATAGGGTTTGGTTGATGAAATAGTATGAAGTGGAGACCAGGCCTGAGAAGTCCCCAGACAAAGCCAGTGAGGACACATAAGCAAAATTTCAACCTGTTGGATTTGTGACAATACAAGTGAAACTAAACTTGGGCTGTTTCTCGTAAATGTCTCTGGCAATCAAAAATGAAACTCCAGTTGCCTGTCAAAATTGGTGAAAATCATTATTAGTAACTGATCCTCTCCTACCTGGAAATTTCATTGTTACAATCAGTTGTTATAAAGGTTAACTGGCTCCCCCATTTTCACTATATAAGCCAGCCAGTAGCAGCTTGCTTTTGAGCTTCCAAACCACTTTTGCTTTGACATCTCAGATCACAATCTGTGCTTACTCTTTGTGTGACAATAAGTTTAACATTTTCTATGCTGATTTGGATTTGACTATATATATATATATATATATATATATATATACACACACACACACACACACACACACACACATATATATAAATATATATACACACACATATATATATACATACATACATATATATATATATATGTTTTGTTACTAAGTTGCGCAGACTGCCTTGGGCTTCAAACTTGAGATCATCCTGCCTCATCCTCCTGAATTGCTAGGATTACAGGCATGTGCCAAAGTGCCCAGCTATTTTTTATTTTGACAGTTTAGAGGAAATTCAATCTTTCATTATTTGAGCTTGCTCATATACACAAAATTCTCTAGCAGTATCACCATATACAGTCATGATATCCACCACATGGTAAAGTCGGTGCTAGGTATTGGGCCTTAGGAATTTACAGAAGAGAGGGAAGCATCAAAGAGAAAAATCACTATGATAACCTAAGCAGATTCTACTCAGAGACTATCATGATAGGTACAGAGGTTTGGGGATTTTGCAGTACTTGAGAGAGACTGGGCTTAACTCTGAATATGATAAAGGAGGGTGGGAATTTATATCCAGGGAGCAGAGTAGTTAGTGGACAGAAAACTACTAAAAGAAAACATCAAAGATAAGGGAGAAGTATGGCTGAAACTGACCTAAGAAAATCATTGCTGATGTCCAGAGTGATCACACTGACAGGGGGAGAGGATAAAGAAACTGGTAATCTGGTAATCGATTTAGCCAGATTCTGGCTAAATTGATTTGCAGGATTCTTGCTAAAACTGGGCTCATAAGGGCTAGATGGCCTCAGAAGGGCTTGGCAAAAATTCAAAGAAAATTTTTGTCAGAGAAACACAAGTGAAAAAAAACTATTAAAATGCAACATGGAAAGTAAATTCTACCAACCTTTCAAGAAAGTGATAACTATTACTTTAGTTCACATTTTCTAGATCTTCCAACTAATTCTACAAGATAAACAACATCTTGATACCAAAATTTCAAAAATGCAAAAACTGCAGAGCATTTCATTCATGAGCATATGTATAAGATTCACAATAAGATAATGGCAAATGTAGTCTAATGCAGTATTAAAATAAAACTACTTCATGAAGTAGTCTATGACATCAAAGACTAGTTTATATCAGGAAACATAATACTATAACTTATGACATTAACAGATTAAGAAGAAATAAAATATTAAATTGATAATGTCATTATCAATTTTATTTTTAAGTTTTTAAATTTATTTTTAATTTAGTTTTTTGTTTTTTATTTTATTATTTCATTTTACTTTTTATTCTTTTATTTTTTGTTTTATTCTATTATTTTCATTTTAGATTTATTTATTTATTTATTTGTGGTACTTAGGGATTGAAGTCAGGGCCTCATGAATACTTTGCAAGTGCTCTACCACTGAGCCATACATCTTGCCTCATTTTTACATTTTTAATCTTGAGACAGGATCCCCCTAAGTTACAATGCTGCCTCTGGCCTTGAACTCAGGATCCTCCAGCCTCTGCCTCCTGAGTTGCTGGAATTATAGATGTGCAAGACTGTAGCTAGCCCATATTATAAATTTTAGTACCTATTACTGAACAAAACATAGTAAACAAAGAATGGGATGTTGGACACCTATGATAAATCCATTGCAAACTCATATCTTCTGGTGACACATGAAAAGTTTTCTTATTGCTCTTAGGAACAACACATGCATATCTCCTTTCACACAGCTTCACTGCTGTCCTGGACAATAGGTCTACATGTAAATAACATGATAAATTAACACCTCCCAAAGTTGTTCTAACTTAATCCTCTGTCTTCCTTTAATGATCCATTATTTATTTTTACTCTTTGAATTAGTGGATTTACTATTACAATCTTTATGAATATATCACAATATTTACCAAAAATTCTTTTTTTCTTGGAAATTTTGAATGTACAACTTAATGTGATCCATTCTGACATGCTTCTCATTGTGACATTTCCATATATGTATTTTGATGTGTATTATTCATATAGGTTCCCCCTAGCCTTCTGGTATGCTTCCCCCACTCCAAACCTCCCCATCTAAGTCTTCTCTATCATTTACTTGGTAATATTTTTCTATATGTCCTTGGGTTCCAGTTCTGTTTAAGACAGAAACTACTCCTGTAGTGATCTTTGTTTTTATCTTGTCAGAACAATTGCATGCATTTTCTAGACCATTTATATTGACACTGTTCTTAGCTTTTGTTTGTTTGTTTGTGTTATTTTGATCTGACCTTTGAATAGGATTTTTCCTTCTCATAATTTTGATTCAGCTCCCACATATGAGTGAAAACATGTGGGGTTTCTCTTTCTGAGCTTGTGTTCGTTCACTTAAAATAATTTTCTTTAATTCCATCCATTTTGCTGTGAATGACCTTACTTCATTTTTCTTGATTGCTGAGTAGTATTCCATTGTGTGTATGTACCATAGTTTTTTTAATCCATTCTTCTGTTGAAGGGCACTTTGTTTGATTCCATATCCTTGCTATGGTGAAAAGTGCCACATTGAACATGGAGATGCAGGTGTCTCTGTGGTATGATGACCCATCTCCCTTTGGGTAAATTCCCAATAGTGTTATAGCTGGGTCATATGGTAGACCTATTTTTAGTTTTTTAAGATACCTCCATATTGATTTCCACAGTGGTTGGACCAATTTACAGCTCCACCAATAACGTAAGAGTGTTCCCTCTTCCCCCCCGCAACCTCGCCAGCATTTGTTGTTATTTGTTTTATTGATCTTGGCCATTCTTACTGGTGTAAGGTGAAATCTCAGAGTTGTTTTCATTTGCATTTCCCTAATGGCTAGGGATGTTGAGCATTTTTTCATATGTTTCATGGCTTTACGGACCTCTTCATTTGAGAACTGTCTACTCAGTTCCTTTGCCCATTTGTCTATTGGGTTATTTGTTTTTTCGGGAGTTTTTTTGTTCAGTTCTTTATAAATTCTAGTAATTAGACCTTTATCTGATGTATAAAATGCAAAGATTTTTTTCCCACTCCGAGGGGGTTTCCTTGACTCTGTTAATTGTTTCTTTTGCTGTGCAGAAGCTTTTTAATTTCATATAATCCCATTTATCTATTCTTGTGGCAATTTCTTGAGCAATTGGATTCCTATTAAGGAAATACTTCCCTATGCCTATGTGATGGAGTGAATTGCCTATCTTCCTTCTATAAGTTTTAAAGTTTCTGGTTTTATGTTGAGATCTTTTATCCATTTTGAGTTAACTCTCATGTATATTGAGAGATGTGGGTCAACTTTCATTTTTCTGCATGCGATGACCATGTTTCCCAGCACCATTTGTTGAAGAGGCTGTCCTTTTTCCAGTTTACTTGCTTTGCTCCTTTGTCGAAAATCACGTGGCTATAGGTGTGCTGAGGTATTTCTGGGTGTTCTATTCTGTTCCAGATGTCTTCGGGCCTATTTTTGTGCCAGTACCAAGCTGTTTTTGCAACCACTGCCCTGTAGTATAGCTTGAAGTCAGGGATTGTGATTCCACCTGCGTACATTTTGCAGCTTAAGAGTGTTTTGGCTATACATGGTCTTTTGTGGTTCCATATGAATTTTTGGATCATTTTTCCTATTTCTGTAAAGTCAGTCATTGGAATTGTAATGGGGATTGCATTAAATCTATAGATTGCTTTTGGTAGGATAGCCGTTTTTACTATATTAATTCTCCCTATCCAGGAGCAGGGGAGTTCTTTCTATTTTTCAGTGTCCTCTGCTATTTCTTTCTTTAATGTTTTGAAATTTTCCTTGTAGAGATCTGAAGGGTCTTTGGTTAGATTGACTCCAAGGTATTTAATTTTTTGGTGGGCTATCATGAATGGTATTTTTCCTGAAATTTCCTTTTCTTCGTGTTTGGAATTGGTGTAAAGAAAAGCTATTGATTTTTGTGTGTTAATTTTGTAGCCTGCGAGTTTGCTGAAGGAGTTAATTAGTTCTAGCTGTTTTCTGGTTGAGGTTTGGGGGTCTTTCAGATATAGGATCATATCATCTGCAAATAAGGATAATTTGACCTCTTCCTTGCCAATCTGTATCCCTTTGATTTCTTTCTCTTGTCTGATTGCCCTGGCCAGGACTTCAATTACTATGTTGAATAGAATAGGAGAGAGAGGACATCCTTGTCTTGTTCCAGATCTAAGAGGAAATGGTTTCAGTTTTTCTCCAATTATTATAATGTTGGCTGTAGGTTTGTCATAAATGGCTTTTATGAAATTAAGGTATTTGCCTGTTATACCTATCTTCTCCAGTGTTTTTATCATGAAAAGGTGTTGCACTTTGTCGAAGGCCTTTTCAGCATCAATTGAGATGATCATGTGGTTTTTGTTTGCCAGTTTCTTGATATGTTGGATTACATTAATTGATTTCCCTATGTTAAACCAGCCTTGAATCTGTGGTATAAATCCCACTTGGTCATGTTCAATAATCTTTTTCATATGCTGCTGGATTCTGTTTGCCAGAATTTTATTAAATCTTTTTGCATCTAGATTCATAAGGGAGATGGGTCTATAATTCTCTATCTTAGGTGAATCTTTTCCTGGTTTAGGTGTCAGGGTGATGGTAGTTTCATAGAATGTGTTTGGGAGTGCTCCCTCTTTTTGTATTCTTTGGAATAATTGAGGAAGACAGGTATTATGTCTTCCTCAAAAGTTTGGTAAAATTCTGCTGTAAATCCATCAGGACCTGGGCTCTTCTTTGTTGGGAGACTTTTAATTACCTTGTCTATTTCTGTATATGTAATGGGCTTGTTTAAGTCAGTTATGCCTTCTGGTGTTAGTTTTGGTAGGTCATACGTGTTAATAAATTTGTCCATTTCTTCTGCATTTTCATATTTTTGGGAATACAGTCTCTCGTAGTAACCCCTGACAATTTTTTGTATTTTGTTGAAGTCGGTGGTTATGGACCCGTTGTCTTTCATAATCCATACTATGTTGGATTTTTCCTTTTTCTTTTTGATGAGATTAGCCAGTCTAATTTATTAAGCTAATTTATTAGCCAGTCTAGTTTATTAAGCTTTTCAAAGATCCAGCTCTTAGTCTT
>VMDO01038285.1:0-13606 GCA_007922755.1 Pedetes capensis
TTTTTTTTTTTTTTTTTTTTTTTTTTTTTTTTTTTTTACTTTTTTGAAACAGGGTCTGGTTAAATTACGCACACTGACTCTGGTCTTGAACTTGCGATCCTCCCACCTCTGCCTCCTGAGCCACTGAGATTACCGGTGTACGCCACTGCGCCTGAGAGCCGGGAACTTTGACACAACTACCAAGAAGACTGCTGTGAGGACTGCCTGCAGAGAGACATCACTTTTTTTTTTTTTCTTTTTTTTTTCGGTACTGGGGGTTGAACCCAGGGCCTGGCGCCTGCATGCTCTGCCAGTGCTAGACCACTGAGCTGCGCCCCTGGCCCATTTTTTTTTTTTTTTACTTTTTGAGACAGGGTTTGCTAAATTACGCAGACTGCGTCTGGTCTCCAACTTGCAATTCTCCTGCCTCCGCCTCCCGAGCCGCTAGGATTACAGGCATGCGCCACCACGCCCGGCTGAGAGACATCACTTTTGAGAGACATTTTAAATAATGGCAATGTTAAAATAGCAATAAGCCATGCTTGTAGTCAAAACTATATGTAACCTGTAAGTTTTGCTTTCCCCTCTGTAACTGTACTGCTTTAAGACAAGCCCAGGCAACTCTCACCTGATTCTTAAACCAATACAATGTATAATCTCATTTTACTAAACGGAACTTCCTCCAACAGAAGAACCTAAACAATGGAACCTCTTCTTTTGATCTTATTGGTACATTCCTAGCCTATGACTGGCCTTTCTAAGCTTGCATCACACTAGGCACCTAGGACTGACATCACAAGGGGCATGCCCTAGGTTAAATAAAACTGGAAGGAACAAGCACACCTCTCTCTTTTTGGCTTTGCTCCCTTAGCAAGCTCTCATTTGTGTCTCAGATGCCGATCTCTCTCTCTTTCCCAGTGCCCACATGCATTCTAAAGTGTGGACTTAATAAACTCTGTAACTTTGTTTCACTCTCCGGCTTGTCCTGAAATTCTTTTCTGGGATGAAGCCAAGGACCTGGCTTTAACCTGCGTGGATGGCCCAACTAAGGGAACTCCTTAGGCTAGGTGGCCACGCAGAACTATACCTATCTGCTGTGCTGCTGGCGAAAGACCCCACTCACCAAGAGGACAAATTGTAGAGTAAGCCCTCCTCCCGAAGAGAACTCTGAGGAACAACCTCAGTTAAAAAAAAAAGGGGGGGGGGATTTGGATGCACAAACCTGCTCTTTATAAGCACTTGTTGTTGTTAGGTGCCCTTGAGTTGTGTCCAACTCATAGCAACCCTTATAGGGTTTTCAAAGGCTGATTGTTTCAGGATTGCCTCTGAGTGGGTTGCCACGTCCTTCTCCCGCCTTTGTAGTGCTGGGAATCAAACTTGGGACCTCAGGGACTGCAGAGCAGCGCTCTACCAACTGAGCTAAATCCCAGCCCTTACAAGCACTTAGCAAGTTGCAATTTTACACAGACTGCCATCCAAGACAGTTTAAAAAGATCTCATTTCAACTCTAGAAAGGTGGCAATAGGGCATCCTATTGTTAAGTTCTACTTAACAGGGATCAGTTCAAAGCAAAGCTCTGCCACTGCTGTAAAAATGCACCGATTCCCCTGTCAGGTGGCTGTTGCACCACTTTGGTACCTATGGAAACTAGGGGCTCTTCTGGGA
Organism: Pedetes capensis; assembly: GCA_007922755.1. Lineage (NCBI taxonomy): Eukaryota > Metazoa > Chordata > Mammalia > Rodentia > Pedetidae > Pedetes > Pedetes capensis. The sequence continues at coordinate 1,645 of VMDO01038285.1, forward strand.
TCTTTGAATTCCCCTAGTCCTAGAACTCAATCTCGGTTGGGATTTAGCTCAGTTGGTAGAGTGCTGCTCTGCAGTCTCTGAGGTCATGAGTCGATTCCCAGCACCACAAAAACGGGAGAAGGACATGGCAACCCACTCCCAAGGCAATCCCAAAACAGTCAGCCATTGAAAACCCTGAGGGTCGCTATGAGTTGGACTCTAGTCGAGGGCACCTAACAACAACAACAAGAACTCAATCTTAGTTTCTGACAGTTTTTCTGACTCAAGTCTACTAGCTTCTTTTATAAAACAAAGAACAAAGCTTCTTTTATAAAACCCGAGGCTTCCCAGGCCCTAAATCACCAAAGATTAGGAAACAAGGGGCTTTTGCTGCTTGAACTCCCTTGCTCCAGGTTCACCATACCAGGCACCCAGGGCCTATCCCACACTGGGCGTGCCTCATCTTAAGCAAGAATAGAGGGAACAAACAAAATGATGTAGATGTTATAAAACAAAGAGCAACATTTGTTCACTATTTAAGTAATTAAACGTAAGTCAAATGTAATTTAATTAACTTGTATCCCTAACTTAATTAATGTTAAACAGACTTCCTGGATTTAAAATGACTCTTTTTTCTCTCTCTCTTTAACCTGAGAAACTTGGGTGTTTTTCCTTTTCAATTGTAGACCAGCATGTCTGGCAGCCCATGGAACTTCTTAAGGAAACACCCATCTTATCACTTTTGAGATGCATTAAAAAACAAAGGACTGTGTTTAGTGTGGGGGAGCACCCAGAACCCAAATGGTTCCTGTCCAACACTGAATAAAGAGACAGCCTTTATATATTTAAAGTTATAATTGTAGTTTCAAAATCCTTCTAAAATATTTACTAAGGTTAAGTGTATATGTTAGAGGGTAACACTCAGGAAGAAAGGGAATAGAGGGCTGCAGCCAGCTGCCTCCCAGCCTCGCCACATGCTTCCGAGCCACCTGTAATATCAATATCAAAGTCAGCTTCCTGTGGGACAAAAGCTTTGGTATGGTGGTCAGTGCTTTCCTGATAGATAATACCCTTACAAACAGCAGGCTTGCTAAAAGAAAATGCTGGAGATACACTCAATGTCAATAATAAACATACAGTAGAATTAAAGGTTATAGGCTTTATCTCAGCAAGGCAAATTTTCTCTTTGCAAAGAGGGTGCAAGCTGTAGGTCTAGCCAGCAAGCAAGCACACAGACAAAGGTACATCCAGTCTTTTATCCCCTACAGCAACTCCTATGATTGGGTCTCCCTCCGTTGATTAGGGTTTTGACTTCACAATCTTGGCTAAGCCTGGTTGGCTACAAGTGAGGAGAAGAGAGGAGTCTTAGGTTTCCTAGAAGATAAAGAAGTTAGAGAGAGAGCAAAGCAACTTTACTAGTCCAGGCACCTCTGGCCATGTGGAGGGACAATAAGGAGGCTTGGGGGACAACAGAGAGCTCTTAGGATATGAAATATGGGGAGGGTATAAAGTACGATAATAATTTGTATGAAAATCGTTTGTAAGAAAAGATAACATTTTCACGGGAACAAAATGAAAATTATTCCTCACGTCTACATTCATCTAGGAAAGATGATAAGACTGGGTGAGACATACACCACTTCCCAGCAATAAAAAAGGACATTGTTTGGTGATTTCTGCTGCCTTATCAAGACTGATAGCTGTGAGGCGGGCACGGTGGCACACACCTGTAATCCCAGTGGCTCGGGAGGCAGATGCTGGAGGATCACAAGTTCCAGACCAGAGGCAGTCTGTATAATTTAGCAAGACCCTGTCTCAAAAAAGTTAAAAAAAAAAAAAAAAAAAAAAAAAAAAAAAAAAAAAAAAGACTGGTAGCTGCCTGGCTTTCTAACCTTTTGAAATGCCTGCCTCTGAGTCGAGTCCTTTGAAGACACTGGGAATCCATTAACCTCTTTTGGGCACAGGCTCCAGATGTAAAACATTTCTTTCCTTCCTGTAAAGGCTCAATTCCAACTATAAAAGACAATGTGAACTTGGCTCTGAGCACCAGTAGCTCTTTCCTACTGCCTACCTTCATGTCTTGAAGGTGTACTCTCTTTATAATCTACATCTTTAATAAATTCCATATTCTATATTCTATTCTCAGTTGGTATTCCACCAATTCCTGGAGCCTTGTGTTTTGCCAGTTCCATCAGGGTAGCTTCCACTTTGTCCTTCAGTACCATTGGTTCCTGATCATATGCAATCTCTTCAAATGGTTGGTCACCCACCAATTCTTTTTGGTGTAATGACTCCATATTCCTTCCATCTTCTTTTGATGTTTCCTGCATCGTTTAAAATTTTCCCTGCAGAATCTTTCACTATTGCCCCTCCAGTCTTGAACTTTTTCTTCATTTCTTTAAGCTTGAGAAAAACAGAGTGTGAGCACCGGGCGCGGTGGCACACGCCTGTAATCCCAGCGGCTTGGGAGGTGGAGGCGGGAGGATTGCAAGTTCGAGACCAGAGGCAGTCTGCGTAACTGAGCGAGACCCTGTCTCAAAAAGTAAAAAAATGGGCTGAGGGTGCAGCTCAGTGGTCCAGCACTTGCAGAGCATGCAGGCACGAGGCCCTGGGTTCAACCCCCAGTACCAAAAAGAAAAAAGAAAAAAAAAAAAAGAAAAACAGAGTGTGTTCTTCCCTTTTGGTTTTCTAACTCCAGCTGTTTGCCTATGTCATTATAATATTTGATTTTTTTTATCTTTTCAAGCTGCCCTTTGAATCTTCTGTTTTACTCTTTAACTTCTTCCTTTTACTTTAGCTGCTTGATGTTCAAGGGCAAGTTTCAGAATCTATTTGACATATAATTTGGTCTTTTCTTTTTTTCCTGTCTTTTTAATAATATTTTGCTTTCCTCATGAATGATGTCTTTAATGTCATGCCACAACTCATCTGGGCTTTGATCATTAGTGTCTAATGCATCAAATCTTTGCTTGAGGTGGTCTCTGACTCAGGTGGAATATACTCAAGGTCATACCTTGGCTCTTGTACACTTGTTCTAGTGGGTTAGCCTTGTCCTTCTCCCTACTCTGTCTTAGTTTGGAAGCTCAGTTGAAACCTTTCCACCATGGGTGACCCTGCTAGTATCTGTGATACCAGTGGTATAGGTTTCAACATCACAGTAACACACAAGACCCCTCAGTACAGCAAACTGATAGACATGTAGGGGACTGGAGGTGCTCACTTTGTTTATGCCAAGAGATTTGGAAAACAGCTACCTGGCCAAATGACTGGAAGAAACCCATATTTTTGCCTATTCCCAAGAAAGGGGATCTAATCAGATGTGGAAATTATCAAACGATATCATTAATATCACACACAAGTAAAATTTTGCTAAAGATCACTCAAAAGCGACTGCAGCAGTATACAGATAGAGAACTGCTGCAAAATCAAGCTGGATTCAGAAAGTGTGAAACCAGGGACACCCTTGCTGATGTCAGATTGATATTAGCTGAAAGCAGAGAATACTAGAAAGATGTCTATCTATGTTTTATGAGCTATGCAAAGGCATTTGGCAGTGTGGATCACAACAAATTATGGATACATTGTGAAGAATGGGAATACTAGAACACTCAATTGTACTCATGAGAAATCTGCACATGGACCAGGAGGCCGTTGTTTAAACAGAACAAGGAAACACTACTTGGTTTAAAGTCAAGAAAGGTGTGAGTCCTTTCATTGTATCTTTTCAATCTCTGAGCATATATATGCTGAGCATATAACGAATTGGACTTTATGAAGAAGAACATGGCATCAGAATTGGAGAAAGACTCATTAGCAACCCGTGTTATGCAGATGAGGTAACTTTGCTCATAGAGAGTGTAGAGGATTTGAGACATTCACTGATGAAGATCAAAGAACACAGCCTTCAGTATGGATTGTGTTTCAACATCAACAAAGCAAAAATCCTTACAAATGGGTCAGTAAGCAACTTCATGGAGGAAAGATTGAAGCTGTCCAAGATTTTGCTTTACTTGGCTCTACAGTCAACACCCACGGAAGCACCAGTCAAGACATCAAAAGATGCATTGCATTGGGAAAAGCTGTGGCAAAAGACCTCTTTAAAGAGTTGAAAAGTTAAGATGTCACATTGTAGATGAAGGAGCGCCTGACTCATGCCATTGTATTTTAAGTTGCATCATATGATTGTGAAATCTGGACAGTGAATAAGGGAGACAGGAGAAGAATTGATGCTTTTGAATTATGGTGCTGGAGACGAATATTGACTCTACCATGGACTGCCAAAAGAACCAACAGATCTGTCCTAGAAGAAGTGCACCTGGAGTGCTTCTTAGAAGCAAGGATGGCTAGACTGTGTCTTAGGTACGTATTTTGGACATGTAGTCAGAAGGGAACCAATCCCTGGAGAAGGACATCATGTTGGCAGGTCAATGAAAAAAGGAAGAGCCTCAACTAGATGGATTGACACATTGGCTGCAACAATGGACTTAAACATAAAACATCATGTGCCTGGCACACAGTCCAGGAGTGTATCCTTTTGTTGTATATAAGGTTGCTAGGAGTTGAACCCAAATCCACGGCACTTAACAACAACATATTCTATACTATAATTTCTGTGTCTCATATCATTTCTTTTATACAGGGAATCACAGACAAACTGAAGTATCTACTGCCGGGGAGGGTAGGTAATTATTGCTGGGGAAGAACTTGCCTGCTGCCTGCACTCTGGGCCAAGCTTCCTTCTCTGGACCTGCTTCCTGTGTGTGTCTCTCTCTCCAGATGCCCACGCTCACTCTGAAGTGTGTACTAGCCCTTTCCTTTACCTAAGGGATTTTAAACTGCTTCACTCTTACTGACTTGTCCTAAAATTCCTTTTTGTGATGGAGCCAAGGACCCAGCATGTCCCCTGAGTGGAGATTCCTCAGGGCAGGTGGTAACATTGGGGTGCAGCACCCCTATACCTGCTGACAGTATACACACACACACACATAAAAGGTCTTAATTTAATCATGCCATGAATAGTAACTTAACATGCATGAGACAAACTTTAAAAATCAAGTGGCCACACTTATGTTAGTAACCAAATGATTGAGGGATAAGACCTAACTCCAAGTGGAATCCATAACCAAACCTGCAGAATGCAGCACCCCAGCAGACTTGTCAGCCCTCAGAGTCAAATGATTGTGGGTGGGGTGAGGCCTAATCCCAAGTGGAGTCCAGAACCAAACCTGCAGTTTGCAGCGTCCAGCTGAGCAGGCCAGCTCTCAAAACCACGTAAGCACTTCCAAAACAAACTATGCCATGACAGCCCAAATGAGGATAAGGATCTCCCCAAACACCCTTGTTTCCAGTTTATCTTATATTCACTTTCCTAGTTGTTGTTAGGTGCCGTTGGGTTAGTGTCTGACTCATGGTGACCCTATGTACAACAGGCAAAACACTATTCTGCTATTCATAGGGTTTTCAGTGGGTGATTGTTTTTTGGGAGTGGGTTGCCAGGCCCTTCTCCCAAGCTTACAGTACCTGGTGTTCCTGGGTGTCTCCCATCCAAGTATACTAACCAGCCCTGACCCTACTTAGCTTTGGAGATCTGTCAGGATCACAGCCACAGTGGTATGGCTGTAGGCTTTTCCTAGTTACTAAACCCAAATTACAGAATTTAAATTTTCCTGTTACCCAGACAGTTTAAAAGAACCCAAATGGAGCTAGGTGTGGTGGTGCACGCCTGTAATCCCAGTGACTCGGGAGGCAGAGGCAGGAGGATGGCAAGTTTGAGGCCAGAGGCAATCTGTGTAATTTAGCGAGACCCTGTCACAGAAAAGGAAAAAAAAAAAGGGCTGGGGGTGCAGCTCAGTGGTCCAGCACTTGCAAAGCATGCAAGTGCGAGGCCCTGGGTTCAACTCCCAGTACAGAAAAAAAAAAAAAAAAAAAAGAGCCCTAGTGGCTTAGAGAGCCCCAAGGACAATGGATCAGACAAATGGGTTTAAACAGAACCCAAATGGCATAAAAGAGCTACCAAACTGACAAGGGAAGAACTAACCTCGGGATTCAACTTCAGGTCTGTAGAATCCAAATATCCTTTTCTCTGCCTCTCCAAATAATGGTGAAGAGCAGCTGAGGCCGGCAAAAGTGAGAAGATTTTAAAAGTCCCTGGAATAAAAGTGATCCCAGCAGGTGCATGGGACCATTTTCATTCCTCCTCTCTGTCTGGGCTTCTCTAGCTATGAGGGGCTTAATCACCAAAAAAGGCATATTCTCCTGGGGAGGCTCATCAAAATGGTTACTGGCTTTTAGGATGAATCCTCGGTTCCCAGAATTAGGCTCAGTCACCCTGTCCCCAATCCTTCAATGAAAGAAACACCATGAAAAGCAGGGAAAGAGATTTATCAGTGTGTACATTGGGAAGAGGAACAGATGGGCCCAAGTCTGTCTTCAGAGAACTCACATGAGCTTCAAGTTTAAACTGAGGAAAAGTTGGGCGCAGAGGAATGTTGTTGTTAGGTGCCGTCGAGTCGGTATCCGACTCATAGCGACCCTCATAGGGTTTTCAATGGCTGACTGTTTCAGGATTTCCTTAGGAGTGGATTGCCAGGCCCTTCTCCCATTCTTGGGGTGCTGGGAATTGAACTCAGGACCTCAGAGACTGCAGAGCAGCACTCTACCAACTGAGCTAAATCTCAGCTGCAGAGGCAAGAGGTGCGCCGAATTAAGCAGTCTTTTGTTTCTTGCATTGAGGGTGTTTCCAGGAGGCTTTCTGTCATGAGTGGAGGGCATTATCTGCGGTCCTTTGTCATATCAATTTTAGCTTTCCAATCCAAACTGGCTTGGGGTTTAGGACAGGGCTGGAGACATTCAGATGCCTCTTGGGGGTCTGCAATGCTGTCCCGTAAAGACAGTTTATAAATGCCCATTACGATGAGACTGCTAGAACCACAAGCTTGCACAAAGGCCATGCACATTGGACAGAAAAGTATTTCTGCAAGGACATTCCCTCCAAAACTGCTTGTCCAACCTTGAACAGATGTTACTTTTGTTATCGATCCTTATAGCCAAAGATTGTTGTATCAACATAATCTTTACCTTTTTGTTGAACCCAGGGGTTTGCGCAGCTGGGCAAGTGGTCTACCAATGCACTGCATCCCCAGTCCTTGGGTTATTTTTTATTTTGATTTTGAGACAAGATCTCGCTGAATTGCACAGGCCTCAAATTATCGGTCCTCCTCTTCAGGCTGCCTGCTGAGTCACTGAGATGACAGGTGTGCAACATAGTATCTGCCTCCCATTTTACCTTTCAAAACATCATCTCGGCCTCTTGGAGTATGCACATTGCTTCCTATGGTAGTGCATGGTCCCATTGCAATGTTTATTCCCAAATAAATTCATTCTCTCTGGAGAGAATCCCTCCTCTCTGTCTGGGCTTCTCTAGCTATGAGGGGCTTAATTTCTTTCCATGGGGTGTCAGTTGGGAAAAATCTTGTCATCATCTCCAACCCCAGCTCTACAGCCCTGGCTCAGGGAGGGATTTTGCCTGGGAATAGAAATAGGCCATGAAATAAAGATCTGTTGATCTTTTCCCAAAGGAACTGCCCTCATTTGCAATAGCAATACAGAAATTCGAGCCTAAAGGTGCTGGTGACAATAGTAGAATTTATGGTGAAAGGCAATTGGGGGAAGATTCAAGATAAAGGGTGAACCAGAGATCAACTAGTTGCAGAGGAGAACACTCCTCCACAGGTTAGAATAAATACTAAATACTGAGCTGGGGGTGTGGCTAAGTGGTAGAACACTTGCCTATCATGCACAAAGCCCTAGGTTTGAAAGAAAGGAAGATTAAAAAAGAAAGAAAGAAAGAAAGAGGGAGAGAAAGCGAAAGAAAAGAAAAAGAAAGAAGGAAAGAAAGGAAGGAAGAAAGGGAGAGAAAGAAAGCAGAAAGAAAGAAAGAAAGAAAGAAAGAAAGAAAGAAAGAAGAAAAAAGAAAAATAAGAGAATTAATACCAAATAGGAGCCTCATAGACTATTCCTTCAAAGAAGGCAGAATTGATTGCATTCATTTGCAGAGCAATTTATGGCTCAGGGCATTCTAGAGCAATCAATTGGCAATTCATGGAGCTTAGCAACTGGGTGTGGTCAGGGAAAGAGAGAGAGAGAGAGACCCCTGCCAAAATCACCCGGGGCCACCCAAAGCTGTGCCCGCCAAAGGAACATCAGAGGCTGAATGTGACAGGGAGGAAACACACTTGCTAGAATAATCCAGCCAGTTGCTAAATAAATACGCCAGAAAATAACAATAACAAGCCCTGGAGCGGGGAGATACAGACCCAGAATTCCTATAATGTATTATCTAAAATGTCTAGTTTCCAATAAAAAACTTACGAAGCATGCAAGAAAACAGGAAAGCATGACCCATCACTGGAAGGAAAAGCAGGCAACGGAAACAGCCTGTGAGAGAAACTAAATGCTGGGTTTTTTCAGGGAAAGACTTTAGAGTAGCCATTACCACATGTCCTCAGAATTAAAGGAAGCTATGTGTAAATAAGTAAGGGAACATATGATGACAACATCAGATCAGACCAAAAATATCAATGAAAAGAAAGAAACTATGAAAAAGAGCCAAATGGAAATTTTGGAGTTTGAAAGGAGAATAACTAAAATTCAAACTTTGCTGAGTCAGGCATGGTAGGACATACTTGTAATCCCAGCAGTTGGTAGGCTAAGGTGAGAGGATCCTTGAAGCCCAAGATTTTGAGACCAGCCTAGGCAACAAAGTGAGACCCTGTATAAAAATAAAAATAAAGAGATTGATCAAGGTCATGCAATTGAAGGAAAATGAAGACAGCCTCCAAGAAATTTGGGACACCATGAAGTACATCATGACACTCCTAATAGGATTACCATATGGAGAGGGAGGGAAAAGGAGTAAAACAAAATATTCAAAGAAATGATGACAGAAAATTTGCCAAATGTATTTGAAAAGCAGGAACATCCACATCCAGGAATCTCAACAAATTCCAAGTAAGATAAATACAAAGCAGACCAACTGAGACACAATAGCAAAAGTTCTGAAAGTCAGCTGGGCACAGTGGCGCATGCCTGTAATCCCAGCAGCTTGGGAGGCGGAGCCAGGAGGATCGCAAGTTCGAGACCAGAGGAAGTCTGCATAATTTAGCAAGACACTGTCTCAGAAAGTAAGGAAAAAAATAAAAGGGCTGGGGGCTGCAGCTCAGTGGTCCAGCACTTGCAAAGCATGCAGGCGTGAGGCCCTGGGATCAACCCCCAGTACCACACACACACAAAAAAAAGTTCTGAAAGTCAATGAGAAGGAGAAAATCTTCAAAGTAGCAATGGCAAAAAAGATTCCTTAGGGTAGGAAGGTGTAGTTCTGTGGTAGAGTGTGTGCTGAGCATGCACTGGGCCCTGAGTTTAATCCCCAGCCCCACCTCAATAAATATACTTTTAGCTGACCATGGTGGTGCATGCCTGTAATTCCAGCAATGGGGAGGCTGAGGCAAGAGGATCAAGAGTTCAATGATTGCCTAGGCTACATAATGAGACCCTGGCAGTAAATAAATCAATACTCCTTTCTTACAAAAGAATCTGAATAAGACTAACATCTCACTTCTCAGCAAAAGCTATGAAGGAGCCAGTCGTGGTGGCACACGCCTGTAATCCCAGCGGTTTGGGAGATGGAGACTGGAGACAAGTTCGAGACCAGAGGCAGTCTGCGTAAGTTAGCAAGACCCTGTCTCAAAAACGGGCTGGCAGTGCAGCTCAGTGGTCCAGCACTTGCAAAGCATGCAAGCACGAGGCCCTGGGTTCAAACCCCAGTACTGCAAAAAAAAAAAAAAAAAAAAAAAAAAAAAAAGCTATGGAGGACAAGAGGCAGTGGGATAACATATTTAAAGTGCACAAAGAAAAAAAACCACAAAGCTTGGGTAAAGGTAATTATATAACTATAAAAGATGATATAAGTGCATATTTTCTCCTGTGTTCTACTGACTGATTTACAGAGTGTGTGCATGTATACTATATACAAACATATTATTGGGCCTTTATTTATTTTTATTTTTTAATTTTGAAGTTCTAGGGGGTTGAATGCAGATCCTCACACATAGTGTGCCAGTGTTCTACCACTGAGCTGCACCTTCCATCCTATTTTTTACCCATTTTAAATTTTGGGACAAGGTCTCATGAAATTACACATGCTGCCTCTGGCCTCAAACTTGCGAGCCTCCTGCCTCTGCCTCCCAAGTCACTGGGATTACAGGTGTGTGTCACCATGCCCACCTCTTGTTTGACCTGTAACATATAAAAGTGTAATATATTTGCCAAAGACTGCACAAAGCAGGTAGGTGGGAGCAAATCTGTACAGGGCTAAGGAAATGATTATCAATGGCAAAGTCATGATTATAACAGTGTACCACTGGGCTTATAACATTAGTAGATATAATGATCCACACAATAATACCACAAAAAGGAGGGAAAGGGAATATAGCTATATCAGAATATTACTTCTATGTATCAACAGACTTAAGCTAATTTAAATTAGAAGCTCATTCAAATAAATTAAGATGGATAAGCAGGGGTTGGGAGTGTAGCTTGGTAGAGCACTTGCCTAGCATGTGCAAAGCCCTGGGTTCAATCATCAACACTATTCAAAAAAAAAGTATAAGCAACTAGAGCAATACTAAATTTTTTTAAGTAGTGAAAAATCATTAAAGGAATTAAATGCTACATTAGAAGATATTCACTTGCAAAAGAAAGTCATAAAGGAAAAATAAAGACATGAGACATAGTGAAAACAGCAATTAAAATGATAGTCATAAATCCAACTACATCAATAATAATACTAAGTATTAGTGCATTAAGTAATACACTCAAAAGGCAGAGACTTTCAGACTGGATGTTAAAACATGATCAGCTAGGTGCTGTGGTGCACACCTATAATCACAATGGGAAGCTAAGGCAGGAAGATTGCAAGTTTGAGTCTAGAGGCAGTCTGCATAAATTAGTGAAACCCTATCTCAAAACAACAAAATAAAAAAGAAGAGGCAGACGCAGTGGCACATGCCTTTAATCCCAGCAGTTGGAGGCAGAGACAGGAGGATCACAAGTTCAAAGCCAGGAGCAGTCTGTGCAATTTAGAGAGACCTTATCTCAAAATACAAAGTAGAATAATGGCCTAGAGTGGTTAAGCACTTGCAAAAAGCATTCATGAGGCCCTGGTTTCAACTCTACAGTACTGTAAAATAAATAAATAAATAAATAAATAAATAAATAAATAAATAAATGTGGGGGTTAGGGAGCTTTGGGTACACCTCAGTCATAGAGCACTTCACTAGCATGTTCAAGGCCCTGGGATCAACTCCCTAGTACTGTGGGGAAAAAAAAGTTTTAAAAATGAATATACATGTATATTCATATTCATTCATATATTCATATATATGTATATATGTATGCAAGTGTACATATATACAGTCCAAACAACAACTACAGGAAAGCTGGGGTGAGCCAGGCATGGTGGTGCCTGTCTATAATCCCAGCACTCAGGAGGCTGAGGCCAGGGGATTGGCGTGAGTTTGAGGCCAGCCTGGTTTACATAGCAAGTATCAGGCCACCCTGGGCTACAAAGTGAGACCCTGTTTCACAAAGCAAAAAATAAAAAATAAATTAATAAGAGAGAGAGAGAGAAGATAGAGCTGGAGTGGTATAGGGATATCAGACAAAATAGACTTCAAAACAAAACAAAAAATATGTTGCTCAAGATAGAAAGAAACATTTTATAATGAATGAGTAAAGAGTCAATCCATGGAGAATATATAACAATCAGCAGGACATGGTGTCACACACCTGTAATCCCAGCACTCAGGAGGCTGAAGCAGGAGGATTGCTAGTTCAAGGCCATCCTCAGCTACATAGAGAGACCCTGTCTCAAGAAAAGAAAAGAAAAGATATATGTGTGTGTGTGTGTGTGTGTGTGTGTGTGTGT